>JAXIVD010008307.1:15000-17861 GCA_036785275.1 Cancer borealis | reverse complement strand
ATAAGAGTTACACTGTTAAATTTCCATGGTGTTGCGAGGGTGTCGTTGGATAATGGTGAAAAGAGGGGGGGAGGGGAGGGGAGGTGTGAGCGTAGTGAGAACTTAATATCAGGGAGTAATACCCTGACACGTGTATGGTGGTGGTGGTGGTGGTGGTGGTGGTGTTGGTGGCGGTGGTGGTGGTGGTGGCGGCGTCCAAGTCTAGCGAGGGAGAAACTTTCATAGGTAGTTAGGAACACTATGATCAACTAACTAACTAACTATCC
The DNA here is from genome assembly GCA_036785275.1 of Cancer borealis. Lineage (NCBI taxonomy): Eukaryota > Metazoa > Arthropoda > Malacostraca > Decapoda > Cancridae > Cancer > Cancer borealis. The sequence continues at coordinate 17,595 of JAXIVD010008307.1, read as the reverse complement.
AAGGAGAATATACTGATTTCTCGTAAGGCAACGTAAATCTATATCTATATAAGTTGTTTCATTAAGGTGTAAGGTTTTCCGTCACGTATTGACAAGAAGACTAAGGAAGATAGTCTACAAACGCTGTCTGCTTCCATCGTTATCATGAATCATTGGTTTTTTGACGGTCTCATATGATGTTTTTTTATTAGTTATACGTCCATTTCTTATGCTATGTGAGGCGCCTGATAATTACCTGTAGATCCAACACACGAGGGAGAAAATAGAAGTCGGAAACCCCGACACGAGATTAAATAGCCCGAGTAGAACACAAAAGCCGTAATCTTCCCCCCTCTGTAATCTGTGCGGTTATTGAGCGAACACCCGATCATAGTGTGTGTGTGAGTGTGTGTGTGTGTGTGTGTGTGTGTGTGATGTGTGTGTGTGTGTGTGTGTGTGTGTGTGTGTGTGTGTGTGTGTGTGTGTGTGTGTGTGTGCGTGTGCGTATGTGTGTGTGTAAGATGTTATACAGGACTTAAAGAACACCTTTTTTTTTTTCTTCTTTTTTTGGGTTACTAACGAACTCAATTTTCATGGGCGCGAGAGTTACGTTCTGAGCGGACAAACTGAAGAGGTCTATATAAATAGGAAGTCTTACACACACTTTCCCCTCTCATGTGCTGTGATTCTGACCACTTCCCTCATATTTGCCTGCTCCCCCTACATACCGCGCTCTCACACCATTCCGTCCTGTTCTGAAATCGTTCGGACAAATACCTATGAATTAGTCTCATAAATCAGAGGATAGTATCATCTACTTGTCCAGAACCTTCCTTAACGATGACACATTCTTATAACACAGCCTGAGTCGAGGGTCGTAAGATAACGTCAACTGATACCAACGACTTGATGGAGGCGAGTAACAAGGGCGAGCGTAGTTCAGAGACACAAGAGAGAGTGTGAGGATGAGACAATCTTGAGGGTGTTATTCTGCATGAGTAGCGTCCTATGGCCCAACCCATATTTCCTACAGGATTAGAAATGTCATTAAGGGACCAGTGTAACACCTGGACAACTCTCTTTTGGGGAGGAAGGAGCGAGGAGGGAACACTGTGGTGAGGCTCGCATGCAACCGCCTCACACGGAACTGAACTGATGACGCCAGAAAAAGTACTTGCCGGTAAAAGTACATACCTTATACAGAGGAAAGAAAGTGTGTAGGAATGAAAATAGTAAGGAATGTATTTTTTTACTAGAAGGCAGAAAGAGTACTTGCCGGTAAAAGTACACAGCTTATACAGAAGAAGGAAAGTGTGTAGGAATGAAAACAGTAAAGTATGTAATGTTTTCACTAGAAGGCAGAAAGAGTACTTGCTGGTAAAAGTACACAGCTTATACAGAAGAAGGAAAGTGTGTAGGAATGAAAATAGTAAGGTAGGTAATGTTTTCAACTAGAAGGCAAGTTTGTATTTGTTTGATATCATGTAATATTATATCATCATTAAATCTTTACATATAAGTCTTTCTTTGCACGCATGTAAGGACGGACACAGGCGACCAAATCTTTGATTATGAACCATTACATAATAGACTGAAATAAAAAAATAAATCAAGGATAGCTATACATGGTTTGATAGACATAAATTCTTTGTAATGTAACGAAATCAACAAAAGAAGAAATATAAAAAAAAACTATAGCCTGTGACCACCTTCCCTTGTCGATGATCACAGGTGTAAAGCATCTAAATAAAGCATCAATGGAGGAAGGGGGATGATGGGCGAGTACAGAACCTATACTGTCACACCACACATCCGTCAGTCACCCTCGAACACGTTGAAAATATTCGTGGTCGTTGGTACTATAAACTTTAATTGAATATAAGTATGAGTGTGGCGAGTAGTGAGTATATAGTGTGAGGGAACCTTCACCTGGGGGGCCTCGGGGCGTCTCCTAAGTGCCACATGGAGGCGGTCTTAATGACACGGATCCGGGATAATAGCAGCAAAAATCTGGCCTCGGGCAGCTTATGTGATGCTGGGGAATCTTCTACCGCTGTGGAGGTGTGGGTGAGGCGAGGTGGGAGGGGGTGGGCGGCTTAGATGAGGAGGAGGGGAGGGAGGGAGGAGACAGCACGGGAAGGGAAGGGACACATAGAGGGGAGCGGAGGGAGACTCCTCGAAATTCTGTCATCGGCAACAATAACAACTTTTACTCGACGTTTTAAAAGGTACACAATTTAAATGTATCTCGGGCCCCCATTTAAATCTTTGACAGTTTGCTTTGACTAATGTATTTTGTGCCTCTCCCGTTCTCAGTTAAATTCATAAAGTTTCAATACGAGTGAGGCGAAAGTGTAGCCGGAGAAGCTGCCTTAAGGATCGCTGGGGTGAAGCCTAAACTCCCTTGCACCGTCTCCCTCTGGCCAATTCAGGCGAAAATGAAGTGTTATGGAAAATTTTTAGGAAGCATTTCCCTTTTCTTAGTTGGCGAAAAGTTTCTTGGCATCTCTCAAGGCGCCACATTGTCATTAAAATTCTCCACTTTCCCAATGCATTCTGGAAATTGAAGCATATTTAAACATCCTTGATTCACCAGTGTGATAAAAGAGATGGAAT
>JAXIVD010008306.1:10000-17861 GCA_036785275.1 Cancer borealis | reverse complement strand
ATACTATTTATATATGATGAAGATGATAATGTTCTAATAATGATGGTAATAATGATGGTGATGATAATGGTAATGAAAATAATGATGATTCTTTAACACGCACGTATAATAGCATTTGTTTTAATCTCAGCTGCACTAAATAGTCGGAAAAAAAATCATGTTGTCTGTAAAAATGGCTGGGGGGCAAAAAAAAAAAAAAAAAAAAAAAAAAAAAAAAAAAAAGTAAATTCAACTAACATGCAAATGTTTCCTGCAGTCATAACCTTTCAGTCATACACACACAGACACAGACACAGACAGACAGACACACACACACACACACACACACACACACACACACACACACACACACACACACACACACACACACACATACACACACACATACACACACACATACACATACACATACACATAAACACACACACATAAACACACACACACACACACACACACACACACACACACACACACACACACACACACACACACACACACACACACACACACACACACACACACACACACACACACACACACATACACACACACACACACACACACACACACACACACACACACACACACACACACACACACACACACACACACACACACACACACACACGTATTGCCATTAAATTGCATTATGATCTCTAGTAAAAAAAAAAATAAATAAATAAAAGGTTTGGTGGTTGTCATGAAATTAATAAAAATAACAAAAACAATAATAATAATAATAATAATAATAATAACAAATATCTACACACGAACAGACAGACAGACAGACACATTTTCCTCCTAGAATAACGAAATGGATGGAACATAAGAAGAATTTGTGGCTAATTGAATAAGAATGAAAAAATGACGTATAAATTTCTGTGTCAGGTGAGGGGAGGGAAGGGGAGGGAGAGAAGGTGGGGAGGGAGGGAGGGAGGGAGGGAGGGAGGGAGGCAGGGGATGATGAGGTCAGTATGTGGTGGTGGTGGTGGAGGTACTGGTGGTGGTGGTGGAGGTAGTAGTGGTGGTGGTGGTGGTGGTGGAGGTAGTAGTGGTGGTGGTGGTGGTGGTGGTGGTGGTGGTGGTGGTGGTGGTGGTGGTGGTGGTGGTGGTGGTGGTGGAAGGGGTAAGCTTGAGGCACAACTGCAATAAACAAGCGAGATTGACATCGTATCAGCATGAAATGTTGTGTTTTACCTTAATGGACAAAATGCAGTGGTTGGATATCTTTTTTATTTTGAATATTTTTGTGCTATTTTTTTTTTTTTTTAAACTCTACTGTGTGTGTGTGTGGTTTTTATTATTTTTTTAAATTCTAGTGAGTGTCTTTTTTTTGTATGTATGTATGTATGTATGTATGTGTGTGTGTTAACTATCCTTACTACTACTACTACTACTACTACTACTACTACTACTACTACTACTACTACTAATAATAATAATAATAATAATGATACTATTACTACCCTTCCTTCCCCCCCCCCAAAAAAAAAAAAAAAACTTGCAAGGTGACATTCATGAAAGAAGAACAAAAAGAACAAGAAGAGCAAGAAGAACAAGGAACATGAAAATTGAACACGAATCACACCGCCCCCCCACCCCGCCCCCCTGGCCCCCCGTACTCCCCCCTTCACCCCCCCCCCCCCGCCCCCCTCATCATATCCAGACAATACTAAGGTCACACTAAAATAATAACTAATAAAGTCACACATACATTAAGTACATTTTCAATCATTTTCACACATACATAGTCTGTCTCTCTCTCTCTCTGTCTGTCTCTGTCTCTCTCTCTCTGTCTCTCTCTCTCTGTCTCTCTCTCTCTCTCTCTCTCTCTCTCTCTCTCTCTCTCTCTCTCTCTCTCTCTCTCTCTCTCTCTCTCTCTCTCTCTCGCTCTCTCTCTCTCTCCATCATAACCTTACAGCGAGGAAAATAGATAATTGAAAAAAAGATGAAAAAATGAAAATGTATAGATGAAAAAAAAATAGAAGAAAAAAATTGATAAAAAAAAAAAAAAAAACATATATAGACAAAAACAGATGAATAAAAAAAAAATAAATAAAAACAGATGAATAAAACAATTGAACAAAAAAAAAAAATAATACGAAAATTAAATCAAATTGAAATAAAAATATATAATTGAATAGAACCAAACGTGAAATATTGAGCTTAAGTTGCGTGCATGATTAATACTTTCATGCATAAACAGGAGTATGTATGGACAGGGGGGGGGAGGGGAGGAGGGATAGGGGAGAGGGGGAGGAGGGATAGGAGGGAAGGGGAGGAGGGATAGGGGGAGGGAGGTAGGGAAGGAGGGAGGGAAGTAGGAAGAAAGTGATAGAGGGATGGGTGGGAGAGGGAGGTGGGGATGGGGGTGAGGATAGGGAGGGATGGGATGGGGAGGTAGGGACGGAAGGATGGGGGAGCGAAGGATGGAAGGATGTGGGGAGGTAGGGATGGAGGGGAAGGGAAGGATAGAGGGATAGGTAGGGAGGGAATGATGAAGGAATAGGGAATGGAAGAATGGATGGAGGAAGGGAAGGAAGGAATGCAGGAATGGTGGAAAGGGAGGAAGGGAGGGAGGAGGAAAGGGAGGAAGGGAGAGAGGGAGAGGGAAGCCAACTGATTTAAAACGGACACATTTACACATTTACACATGAAAACACATATGATAACGACTGACAAAATAACACAAATTATATAGATTAAAAAAAATGTATGGGGAGAAAAAAATATATGTAGAAAATCCAAATACATAGACAAATACACGTTCAGATCATGTATTAAACTCGTATAGAACAAGAGTCATATGTGTGTGTTTTTTTAGCTCCAATCACAACGAGTAAATGACAGGATTAATTACTGTATCACTAATAGATGTTTTTTTTAATGACACTATTTAAGAAGGGTTTAGTGCTAAGATTATTTTTATTTCAGTTTCTCTTTAAAAAAAAATAAAATAAAATAAAAAATAAAACCAGACAAAAGAGAAGGAATGTGTGAGTTTATTTATTTCCTCCTCGGTTTTTCTTTTTCCTTTTCTTAATCTCTCTCTCTCGTCTCTCTCTCTCTCTCTCTCTCTCTCTCTCTCTCTCTCTCTCTCTCTCTCTCTCTCTCTCTCTCACCCAAGCGTTACTGTATTTCCTCACTTAATCCTCTGTAGCTCCATCCGTTAGTAAACTTTATTTATCTTAAGCTCAAGGCGGAGGAAAACAATTGTGTGTGTGTGTGTGTGTGTGTGTGTGTGTGTGTGTGTGTGTGTGTGTGTGTGTGTGTGTGTGTGTGTGTGTGTGTGGTTGGTTGGTTTCTTTTCGTTTTTTTATTTTTCGTGATTTTTTGTATATTTTTGTTTTTTGGTTTTCAGTTTATTTTCTTTTTTTTTTTGGTGGAAGGAAAATAATTTGTTCCTTCGTTTCTTTTTCTTTTTTGTGCATTTTGTATATTTTCGTTATTTTTTGGTTTTCATTGTTTTGATTTTGATGAAAGGAAAACAATTTATTCCTTTCTTTCTTTTCACTTTTTTTTTATTTAGGAGAAAAGAGAACAATGTGTAGCTTCGGTTTTTTTTTTTCGTGAACTTTGTATATTTTCATTATTTTGGTTATTGTTTTTTTTTTATGAAAGGAAAACAATTTATTTCTTCGTTTCTTTTCACTATTATTTTTTTTCCTTTTTTTGGGAGGAAGGAGAACAATGGCTGGCTTCGTTATTTTTCTTCTTTCTTTTTCGTGAACTTTGTATATTTTCGTTATTTTGGTTGTCTTTTTTCTTTTTTTTGGTGACAGGAAAACAATTTATTCCTTAATTTCACTTCTTTTCCATAAACTTAATAAAATTTTCGTTATATGATTGTCAGTGTTTAATAATTTTTTTTCTTCAAGTTATAATAAGTTTTGTATTAATTAGTTATTCCTCGTTGAAGTGGGACAGTTATTTAACATGTCCACTTTATACCATTTACAGTATTCCAAGAGTTCTGAGAGTAACAAAAATGAGTCTGGCATCTTCAAAAACATATAACTACACACCAAGATCATTCAAATCCATCAACTGCCTAAATTTAAATAGGAAAACATGACTTCAGAAGATAATTTTGGCGGCCATCTTGAGAAATAGCCGCCATATTGGATTTTCAAGTATCACGTCAGGCAGATTTGGTGACTAGACTCTTAGGAATCACCATGCTAAATTTGGTGCTTGTATCACAATTTGTAGGATTTTTCTAGTAATCCTTCCTGCTATTGTCACTTACTAGTTATGGAAGCGAGATACAAGTGAGGGGAACAACGCTTCTTCAATGTAGTGTTGTTATTTAGAGGGGAAAGCCATTTAGAGGGGAAGGTAATTTAGAGGGAAGGTCATTTAAAGGGGAAATAATTTAGTGGGGAAGGTCATTTAGAGGGGAAGGTTCATTTAGAGGGGAAGGTCATTTAGAGGGGAAATAATTTAGAGCGATATGTCAATTTTTTGTTCATTTTTACCAACTTGCAACTACTCATACATTCATTGCATTATAAAACCAAAAAAAATATTGATAACCCAGTACGTTGAATAATCTTCCTTCATCACATTCATTCATTCATTCATTGCAGTGTAAAACGAAAATACTTAGAATACAGTAGGTTGTATTATCTTTTTTTTCTTCTTCTTATCTACTATTCAATTTTCTCAACTGTGGCAGCCCTTTCTTTAGTGTTGAAGAAGTACTACACTCCTACTCCTTGCATGTGTGTGTGTGTGTGTGTGTGTGTGTGTGTGTGTGTGTGTGTGTGTGTGTGTGTGTGTGTGTGTGTGTGTGTGTGAGTGTGTGAGTGTGTGCAATAAGTATCACACTCGCTTTGTTATTTCCGTTGTAACAATTGGCAGGTTGTTGAGGGATGGAACGTGACTCCGAGCCAGACTTTGTGGAGGAGTGGCGCAGTGACACACACACACACACACACACACACACACACACACACACACACACACACACACACACACACACACACACACACACACACACACACACACACACACACACACATTCTCATCATTGTCATTAAGTGAAGGACGGTAGTTAGCCACGCAGAGGAAACATATACATATACATATACATTGTCGTTCTAAGTAAAGCACAACTGTATGTGGAAATTGTGTTAATCATTGTAGGAAAAAAAGAGTGACCTTGTGTTTCTTATACTATGACCACCACCACCACCACCACCACCACCACCACCACCACCACCACCACTATTACTACTACTACTACTACTACTACTACTACTAATAATAATAATAATAATAATAATAATAATAATACCGTCTTTACAATCAATAAAGAAAAAAATCGAGTATGAACCTTGCCTGGTGCAGTAGTGATGGGTGGGTTCAGGGTTCGACTCTCAGCCAGGTCAGTTTGCCTTCTGCTGCCCCATACACGTCAAGTACCAGTCTGGGAAGAAGAAAAAAAAAACAAGGTGAAAACATGTAATTACTCCCATAATGATGATGATGATAATAATAATAATGATAATAATGCTAATAATAATAATGATTCCCCTCCTTTCCCATTATCATATATATGCCTTGGAACACGCAAAAGGTGAGAATTATGAGAATTAGAAAGAAATTTATTGCATTACGACTCTTGAATTCAATTACATTTTCGAAGAGAGAGAGAGAGAGAGAGAGAGAGAGAGAGAGAGAGAGAGAGAGAGAGAGAGAGAGAGAGAGAGAGAGAGAGAGAGAGAGAGAGAGAGAGGATGAGTAATCACTTGTCTCATTCCTTTCCAAGAAACTTAAAGCAACAAAAAATCATTATACATGATCTTGACTTGGAGGAGTAGAAAGGAGTACAAAGGAAGAACAGACAGCAACACTCCTACTGGACCTAACGAGGCTGTCTGTATAGCTTCACTACTACTATGATATATATTTGATAGAGACAAAAGGACAGCAAAGTTGAAGCTTCTCCCCACCCACCCCTCCCTCCAGCTGACCGGAAGAGGACACACTGCTTATAACGTCTTGTCAGTTAGACGATTTACCATTAATGAAAACAAAAGAACAAAAGAACATAAGAACATAAGAACATAAGAACATAAAGAACATAAGAACATAAGGAGGCTGCAAGAGGCCAGTTGACCTACACAAGGCAGCTCCTGTGCACCTAACACTTTCCATCTATTTTCTTCATCCATAGATATGACTAACTACTGCTTCCAATGGTGTGTGTGTGTGTGTGTGTGTGTGTGTGTGTGTGTGTGTGTGTGTGTGTGTGTGTGTGTGTGTGTGTGTGTGTGTGTTATCTTTTTTCTTGTTCTCTTCCTTTGTATTCTCTCTGGTTTTCTTATCGTTCTTTCTTCTTCTTCTTCTTCTTCTCCTCGTGTTCGTTTTCCTAGTTATGCCATGTGACTCTAATATCTTTTGACAATAATCTTTTGTTGAATACTTGTTGAAATTTTAAATATATGACATTACCGCTTTTGTCTCATCATTAAGGTTGAATACATCGTTATAAAAGTCAGGAGGAGGAGGAGGTGGAGGAGGAGGAAGAGGAGGAGGAGGAAGACGAGGACGAGAAGGAGGAAGAGGAGGAGGAGGAGGAGGCTAGGAATAGAATAGGTGAATAAGAGGAGAAAGAAGACGACCGGGAAGAAGATTGAAGGTAAAAATGGAATATAAATAGGATAAGGAGGATAAGGAGGAGAAGGAGGAGGAGGAGGAGGAGGAGGAGGAGGAGGAGGAGGAGGAGGAGGAGGAGAAGAAGAAGGATAAGAAAAATCAGAAAGAAGACAAGAAAGAGGATCACACACACACACACACACACACACACACACACACACACACACACACACACACACACACACACACACACACACACACTCGCAGCCAGTGTACACATCATCAATAACGTGCGGGCTGTTATTTTTGTTCTTTCGTCTGTGCGAGGTCGTCTTCTGGGAAATGTAGGAAGTCAATTAGTGGGTTAATGAATTAATTGTAGCTGTTGTTGTTGTTGTTGTTGTTGTTATTGTTAGTGGTGATGGTGGTGGTGGTGATTGTGTTCGTGTTAGTGGTATTGTTGTTGTTGTTGTTGTTTGTCATTGTTATTATCTGCACTTGTTTTTTTCTTAATCTCTTTTATATATTCTAAATTCCATTCTCATCATCACATTTATCTTCTTCTTTTTCATTATCTTATCTATATTCTAACTTGTATTCTTATCATCATAATTGTAACTGTATTTCTCCTTCTTAGTCTCATATTTATTCTTTATTCCATTCTTTTTATTACGTACAGCCATGCATGAGTAGTAGTAGTAGTAGTAGTAGTAGTAGTAGTAGTAGTAGTAGTAGTAGTAGTAGTAGTAGTAGTAAAATTAGCAACATTATCATCACTATCATTATCGTCAACATCATATTCTCATCACCATCATCACCACACACACAGACACACACACACACACACACACACACACACACACACACACACACACACACACACACACACACACACACACACACACACACACACACACACACACACACCTCCTTTACACCCTCTTAAACCACATACATAACTACCTAAGTACACCCTCCACAATCTTACCCGACGTAAAGAAAACGGTGTCACCAACTTTTTCTTTTCCTGTTCTTCTTCTTCCCTGAACTGGACTCATTGTAACGTATATATATAATTACAATATATAAAGTTACTCCCTGGAATAGCCTGCAGATGGCCACGTGACTCGCAATAAAATTCATGATGTGGTTTTTGAGAATTAGAGACAGACAGGTAGACAGGTAGATAGATAGATAGATAGATAGATAGATAGATAGATAGATAGATAGATAAATACAGACAGGTGTGTTATCATAT
>JAXIVD010008305.1:7500-10000 GCA_036785275.1 Cancer borealis | reverse complement strand
ACCACCACCACCACCAAAACACCCTAAGGATCGCATTACATCGTCATCATCACCATTATTGCAATCATACAGACACCTTCCTCACATTACCATCACCACCACCACCACCACCACCACCACCACCACCACCACCACCACCACCACCACCACCACCACCACCACCACCATCACCACCAGAAGAAATGCAGGAAGAGGTTCGCAAAAATTTCCCTCCAGCAAGGATGGTGAAATATAAGAATCATCGTTTGAAGAATTAAACTGTGAGTCGAGAAGAAAGATTATATTATTGGTTCTCAGGAATAATTGAAAGGAAGGAAGAAGAAGAAAAAAAAGAGGGAACGAGACTACAAAGGTAAAGGTACAATTATTATTACCATTTTTATCACAACTGAACCAACATCAACAACAATTATATGTCGAATTCACGTAAAATGTCTATAAATTGTTGATGATCTTTTTATTTTTTTCCTGTAGTTTCCTGTTTTTTTCTTTCATCTGTATCTAACGAACCTTACGTCACCGGACTCAAATGTTTCTATAAAAAGGTCTTGAGAAAGTTTTTAAAGTCCAATAACTAAGACTTCATGTCAATTCACGAGTCAGGAGAACTAAGTGAGGCGTTAAGTCACGTCAGTTAAGTCACGTCAGTTAAGTTACGTCAGTTAAGTCACGTCAGTTAAGTCAGTGTTAGATAAGTCATTGAAACTCTATTGAATGAAAAAAGAGCAAAGATTTGAGCTGATAATAGTGATGAGTAATGGCGTCTGAACACACAGGTGGCAGGTGGCAGCGAGAAGCATTCTAACAACAACAACAACAACAACAACAACAACAACAACAACAACAACAACAACAACAACAACAACAACAACAACAACAACAACAACAACAACAACAACAACAACAACAACAACAACAACAACAACAACAACAACAACAACAACAACAACAACAACAACAACAACAACAACAACAACAGACTAGGAGAGGGTGAACACTGGGTGGCAGCGGGGGAGACAGGCGTGTTGGGGGATGGAGGAGGCACTTGTAGGGGGAATGTCAAGGTTTGTATAACTTTGTTTAAATTACAACTGATTAATGATATTTTTTCTATACTTTTTTTATATTCTAGAATCTAGATACTTTCACTCCAATTTTATTTCACTATAACTCAAAACAATGCCCGTCACTTGCTCTTTATTTCGTAAAACTCGCACTTTAGGAGTTATTGAAAAATAACATGATTTCAGCCAAGTGTAAGGGATGAGAAAACGTATTTTAGTTAGGTTAGGTTAGGTGTTGTTAATGTTTGCATAAAACTCATAACAAAATTTCCCAGCGGTTCTTGGGCATGCTGATCACGAATCTGAACTCAGTTTTGTTATTACCATAATTCTTCTTTTTTTTTTGTGGGGGCGAAATTTCAACCATAATTGAAGTCGAACACTATAATTCCCCGTTTTACTAAGCAAATATTACTCGTATAAGAAAAATGCATAGGCGCAAAGTTATGGACCTTGATACCCTTTATTGGTTGATGTCATTAGTTATTCAATGACTTTCATATCTTTGGAGAAAATATAAGATTTGTGAAAAAATATATATTTATAATTTTTTCCATTTCTACATCTATACTTATAGTTCCATTCCACTGCACTATAACTCAAAAGGACAAACGTTTTAAGCTCTTTCTCTTATATTATATACTTATTTTACGTAAACCTCATATTTTTTTAGTTATTTAAAAAAAAAACATGAATTCTGAAAAAAATCTAAGGAAGTATCCTTGAAAATTTCATGAAAATCCACATTACAGAATCTCATGAAAATTGTTACATAGAGTTTCTCAATCGTGACAAACACGAATCTGTCATCAGTTTCATGATTACTATAATATCAAACCCTATTTCACCCTTGCTTGTCTAATAAGTATAATTGCAAGGTTACATGTCATTTGATACTCAGGCGCTATGTAGTGAAGACATTTCAAACTCAAGATATCTGAATCAAGCGACATCATCTCCTAGCGCGACTGTATATCCATTCTCTTTTAAACCTCTTCTCCTGATCCTTGACTTTCTCTTCAATACAACTCCAATATACGGTTCATACAGGTGGCGCAGAAGCAGCTTTTATGCCGGTGATCTCGAGTGAAAGACAGGAATAAAGGATAAAGATGATAAATGGGAGAGGGAGGAATGTGGGAGTAGAGAGAGGAAGGGAAGGAGGGAGGGAAATAAGGGAGGAAGAGAGGGAGGGAAGGATGGCAGGGAGGCAGGTAGGGAAGGAAAGAATGGAAGGAAGGGATGGAAGGATGGAGGGAAGGAGGGAAGGATGGGAAGAAGGGATGGAAGGATGGAGGGAAGGAAAGGATGGAAGGAATAATAGAATGAAGGGATGGAAGGATGAAAGAAAGGAAGAGAGGAAGAGGAGAGACTGTGGTTAGCATGGAAGGAGAATTGAAATAAATGCTACCAACATCTCAACTTACTTCTCTCCC
>JAXIVD010008305.1:0-5000 GCA_036785275.1 Cancer borealis | reverse complement strand
GTTGCTCTTGAGAGGATTCTGATTCTATTTGTCTTGGGTGAGGAACAACAGTTAGAAGGTGACATGACAGGGACAGTAGACAGTTAACAGGTGACATGACAGGTGACAGTAGATAGTTTACAGGTGACATGACAGTTAACAGGTGACAGTAGACAGGCCTCGCAAGGGTGCCACAGGTGTGTTAGACGTTTTTGAAAGTGATGTAAGAATGATGGTTGGTTTTCTTTGTCCGTTTTTGAAAGTGATGTAAGAATGATGATTGGTTTTCTTTGTCCGTTTTTTAAAGTGATGTAAGAATGATGGTCGGTTTTCTTTGCCCGTTTCGCTTTGTGACTTCGCCGACCACTCACTCTCTGCGGAACAAAACTGGAAGGATAATACTCGTGGCGCACTGACTGTGAAACTCTTACTCGTGACTTAACCTCAGGGCAAAGCGATTGGATTTTGTTGTATTTTCAAGAGCCATTGGAGGTGAACTTCCTGTATTGAAGGGATTTAACAGAAAGTATATGATTTCTATACACAATATCTATTCAGTTCAATGGATTTTTAGTTAGCTGGAGAACCTTAAGACAGTTTCATGTCCCGATTAGATCAATACATATGGTAGTCACGTTCAGTATCTTCCTCTAATAAGTCTAATTGAATGTTCTGATGTAAAAGTTCCTTGTCTTAGTTGTCTTCAAGGTACATTGTGTTCCCTTCTTAGTGTTTCTTGCCGCCATGTTAACGGAGGCAAAGGTGGGTGAGGAGAAGCCTTGTTCTACTCTATCCTTGAACTCTCATATTGTTTACTTGTGTTACGTGGTGCACATTTACCTTCGTTATACCCGGATAGGTCTTCGGTCTGTGTTCCTCCTACGTAATCCTATGTAATCCTTCCTTCCTCCCTTGTCTTAACGCTGTGTTCCTTCAGTTGCTTCCTTGTTTCCTTGTTTCCTGTTTTCCAAGTTTGCCTGTTTCTAGGAATTTTGATTCACGCATTCCTGCTTGTGTTTACTTCCTGCACTCACTTGTTTTACTGTTTCATTTATTTATTTTCATTTTAGAATTGTTGTTTTATTTTCGTTACACTGTCACACAATGTAATTTCAACCAATAAACGGAAAGTAAGATAATAGAAAGATAATAGATAAGGAAAAAACAGAGACAGCCAGGTAGACAAGACGTGCTGACACCATCAAATAGACTTAAAACCCCGTGGCTCACCAACAACAGTCAGCCAACAACATGGATTTATGAGGATGCCGAGGGGGTGAGGAGCCAGCTAAATGGCAGGTAAGGGTTGGAAGGGGAAGGTGAACTGGGAGCGGGAGAAGGGGAGGGAATGATTTATAGAGTGGCAACACACTGGCAAGGAGGCTGGCTCTGGAAAATGAGTTAGTCTGAAAGGACAGCCAAGGGATGATCCTAAACTTCAGAAGATGAGGGGAAGGGCAATAAAGGAAGGTGGAAGAGTGAAGGAGGATATGAAAGGTAGAAAAGAACAGATGAAAACAAGAAAAGCTACAGTTATATTAGAGGTTATATGTATAAGGTTAGTAAAGGTTTTGATGTTAGTGAAAGGTTCAAGGGATAAGTGTGTATGAGTGTGTCTCCGTTGAGTAGTGAATAAAAGGAGTGAATGCATGAAATATATGAGGTAGAGGCGTGTGACAGCATTAACTTACAAACAAAAGAGAGATATAACTAAATTAAAAAGATCACAGAGCAAATAAGCTAATGAGACATCCTCTCTAGTAGATCCTGGAAAAGTTTGGTCAGTCAGAGAGTAAAGAGTCACGTCAGAATAATTAATGTTGTGCAAAACTGGTTCAGATTGAAGACTATTTACTCCGAGACCAACGCTAAGGACGGTCTTGTTAATCATAGTGTTCGGTGTTTTGACTGAAAATATCAAAGACGAAATAAAAATATGTTCACTAATGTTTAATTGCAATCATATTAATAGTTACAAGAGAGAGAGTGTTGGAGTGATTTTTCCTAACAGACAGCCTGAGATGGGATGAAGTGAGGCACGTGGAGGGATATCAGTGAGTGACAAGATCAATCAAACCATCACTCGAGGCAGTGAATCAGATGAACACACACGGTATATAATAGAGATGCTTGGCTCAGGAGAAGGATGCTGATGGTTGTGGAGGAGACTCAAAGGTGGAAGAACAAGAACAAGAACAAGAGGAGAAGAAGAAAAAGAAAAGAAGGAGGAGGAGGAACCGTCATTTTCATCCGTTGTCCACGTCTTTGGAGAACCTCCAGCTCACGCCTCATTGAACATAATAGACAGGAGGAGGAGGAGGAGAAGGAGGAGGAGGAGGAGGAGGAGGAGGAGGAGGAGGAGGAGGAGGAGGAGGAGGAGGAGGAAGAAGGAAGGGGATACCAAGACCACAAAGGTCTAGAGGACCATACTGGGATAAGACTGAACCACCTGACATCATATGAGACATTTAAAGAAGTCTTGAAAGAGATTGAAGAATGGCTGCCACCAGATAAAGGATTAATATGGAGTAAAACAATAGAGTAACATAAGATGGAGTTCAATAATCCATGTTAGTAAGCCAACATTCCAAGGCTTAGTGGAAGTAACGTGATAGTGTTGTGTTGTATTGTGTTGTGGGTATCATCTCAGCCACACACCCTCACTCATGATGACTCACTCATATGCTACAAATACTCCGTCATTGTTTTGTTATGCAAGTCAGTGTTTTCTTTATGACCTTAACTAATGAATCCTGACACTGAAAACATTACCCATGGAAGGAAATACGGACTTAATGGGTAAAATGTAAGATATATAAGCCTACCCTATATATATCATTTTCTATACGACATCTGCAACTCAAAGAAAACCTATAAAACGTTAAATATGTAAGCTTACCCTATAGGTATATAGTTTTCTGTCATATCTGCAACTCACAGAAAATGAGTATAACTTGAAATATAAAAGCTTACCCTACGTATATATAATTTTCTATATTATATCTGCGACTCGTATATATGCCTTCAAGTATTCATATTTTCCTACCTAATAATTACTCACATCGACAAGAGCATTAATCACTAACCAATTATCAACAGTTCTAAGCGATTACCTCAACACTAAGAGCAGACAGACAGCCAGGCGTGGGAGGGATCATTATTATCACTAATGACACGTAACTTTGCAATTATAACTACAAGAAATACTTAGCTTGGCGACCTCGTTATCTTCATTATCCTCGTGTGTGTGTGCGGGGGGGGGGATGTGTGATGGACGGATGAAAGGAGGAGGAGGAGGAGGAGGAACAAGTAGAACGATAAAGATGGAGAAAATGCAAACGAAGAGTAGAACATTAAGTAAAGAATGACAATTGGCGTGAATGAAAAATAGAAGCAGAGAAGAAGGAAAAAAAGGAAAAGAAAGACAGGAGAGAAAACTAATATTATTTCTACTAAACAAAACACTATTAATTACCTGTCTATTCTATTTGTCATATTTTGTAATGCTAGGCCAACTATTCTTCTAATATAAACACACACACACACACACACACACACACACACACACACACACACACACACACACACACACACACACACACACACACACACACGGGCCAAGGTTGCTCATCTTCCGAGGGTTAATCAGAGCATCAGGAACTCCCATATGAATCACCTCCAACCTATACTTAGAAACAGACTCACTCAGAACCATGCAACCCTCTTTCTATGTTTACTTTCCTGCCTTCTTTCCCTCTCCCTTCCTTCCTTCATTCCTTCCTTCATTCATTCATTCATTCATTAATTCATTCATTCATTCCTTCTTTTCCACTTCCAATTTCCTTCCTTCCTTCCTTCCTTCTTTTCCACTTCCAATTTCCTTCCTTCCTTCCTTCCTTCTTTTCCACTTCCAATTTCCTTCCTTCCTTCCTTCCTTCCTTCCTTCCTTCCTTCTTTTCCACTTCCAATTTCCTTCCTTCGTTCCTTCCTTCCTTCCTTCCTTCCCTTTTTTCTTCGAACCTAAAATAACAAGTCTCAGTTTTATATCTCGATTGTCATTTGTTGAGGGAAGTAATTTTTTTTTTGTAATTCTAGACGTCGTTACTTGACCTTCACTACCTCTTTCCTCTTTCCTCTTTCCTTCCTCTCTCTCTTTCTCTCTCTCCTCTCTTTCTTTATCTTCTCTCCTCTCTCTTTCCTCTCCTTCCGTCCGTGAGTCCTTCGTCAGGCACTCAGAAGGCCCTTACTAGTCACCTTTACGTCTTGTGTTTACGTCTGACGCACAGGTAGTGATGTTCGTGTTTACCTGACGAAGGGCAAGACACCCACGTGATGGGATTCTCTCTCTTTTTTTTCTTCTTTTTTTCTCTCTCTCATATACATACACTCACACATACACACATACTCACACGCTCACATACACTTACACTTACTCACACACATACACATACACATAGGTAAGAAGAGGTTTATTGACGACTAACAATGATAATGATAATAATGATGATAATATATGAAAATGGTAAGAATAACAACAACAACAACAGCAACAACAACAACAATAACAGCATGCCCAACCAAAACAAATAAATCACAGCAACACTTACCACCACCACCACCACCA
The DNA here is from genome assembly GCA_036785275.1 of Cancer borealis. Taxonomy (NCBI): domain Eukaryota; kingdom Metazoa; phylum Arthropoda; class Malacostraca; order Decapoda; family Cancridae; genus Cancer; species Cancer borealis. Next base: position 397 of record JAXIVD010008305.1, on the reverse strand, counting down.
TCATCATCATCTCCTCCACTTCCACCTCCACCTCCACCTCCACCTCCACCTCCACCTCTGCTTCCCACGCCGCTGTCTGCCGTCTGCCATGCCTCTCACAGCTGGAGGAAGAATCACAACATATTATAACACAGAACATCATATTTATGCTAATCCTCCACCACATCTACAAAACTTAGCTAAGAAAAAGGTTATCTATAAAACTTCGGTAGTAAAAAGGTCATGTTTATTTTTCTACATTTACAAAATTTAGTTGATGAAAAGGTCATCTACAAAATTAAGCTGATAAAAAAGTCAGGCATATATCTCTACATTTATATAACTTAGATAGTAAAAAGGTCATGTTTATACCTCTACATCTACAAAATTTAGCTGATGAAAAGGTCATCTACAAAAC
>JAXIVD010008304.1:10000-12500 GCA_036785275.1 Cancer borealis | reverse complement strand
AAAAGAAAACGAGTAAAAACTTGGTCTTCATAAATGGATAATTTTGATATTATTAACATTTCCAGTCGTGCACAATTTTCATTCTTATTGTAAAGTTTGATTTATCTGGGTCATTCCAAATATATATATATATATGAATAAATATGTAAATAAATATGAATATGAATATGAAAAATACATGGATAAACCAGGCTTCTTTTAGTTATTAATTTATTTACGTGTAAAAATGGTGTATTTTTATTTATTCTATTATACTCTTGCAGTCTCTCTCTTTTATGAAGTTTGATACACAACATGTTTCCCAATATTAAACGTTTTATTATTTTACATTCAATATTGTAATTCTCTCATTCGTATAATACTTAATATCACATGTAACGATGAGAAACAAGTCAATCTTTTTATTTATTTATTTATTTTTTCTCGTTTTAATATTACTTTTATCTGTCCCTCTTTCTCTCCACTTTCCTTTCCCAGTAAATCTTTCATCATCCTCTTCCTTTATTCGCGTCCATCACATTCACTTTTTTCTATATAAACCGTCGTCTTTCTCATGGTGTGCAAGAGTCTGTCTGTGTATCTGTCTCTTTCTCTCTCTCTCTCTCATAAAAAGTAGGACAATAGACTTCATGTTGCCTATTCATTTTCTCCCAAATTGCTTTAAAGTTACCATTTTCCTCATTATCTACTCACTAACTCACTACCATGAACAAACAACTTTAACACGAAGTTTCCTCATAATCCTCAACACTACATATATATATTTTCCGGCTTCATTCCTTTACTGAAGTGGAAATAACTTTACCCCATTTTTTTTTTACTTCCCTTTGCAAAATTGTGTTCAGTCTCCTTTTCCTTTGCCTTTACTTCCCTTTACTTTTACTTCCTTTAACGCCAAAATCCTATACCTCATTTTTTCCTTGTGGTTCTGCCCTCCTCCTTTTCCTGCCGTCATTCCTTCCTCTGGAGTGTAATTTTTCTCCTTCACTCACTCCACCCACGCAACCGGACCCTCACCCCCCTTCTCTCTCTCTCTCTCTCTCTCTCTCTCTCTCTCTCTCTCTCTCTCTCTCTCTCTCTCTCTCTCTCTCTCTCTCTCTCTCTCTCTCTCTCTCTCTCTCTCTCTCTCTCTCTCCAACCTCAAACCTTCTGTCTTACGGAGTGCTTTTATAAGGAAGGGAAGGAAGGAAGAAAGAAGCGATTGAAGGAGGAGGAGGAGGAGGAGGAGGAGGAGGAGAAGGAGGAGGAGGAGGGGGAGGAGGAGGAGGAGGAGGAGTGAGATGAAGGAGGGGCAGAAAGAAGAGGTAACTGCAGTCTATTGGTCTGAGAAACAATCTTCGTGATGGAGAGAAGGGACGGTGAAAACAGAAAATAATACTAAAACTATGGAAAATATAACGTGTATCCAGAGTGTGTCATGTGAGCATTGATGAAAAAATATTATGTTGTGACCTTTAGAGGAGGAAACCAGACTATCGAATAATAATGATGATGATAAAAAACATAATGATAATAACAATAATAATGATAGTATTAATAACAATAATAGTAACAAAAATGATAAAGAAATAATGATCATTATCATTATTGTAATTATGGTAATGATAATAGCAACAATGGGAACGGAAATTATCAACACATTAAACTATTAAAAAAACATAATTAGATGCAAACATTCTCCTGTTATTTAAAAAAAAAGTATGGGATGTAAAATCTAATTTTGATTCTAAAATGTGGATGAATTTTGTTTCACCTCAGGGAGTTTGACCTCATTGTCCTGCATAGTCTCAGGTCAACTTGAGTCAAGGTATTCTTTAGTTTATGCTTTATAATTGTATTGTGAAATTCTTATTCTACTCTATTATATTTTCTTGTTCACTAGTTCTTATTCCTTTAAACATCATCACCATCATCATTACTATCACCATCAGCATCATTATTTAACAAAGTTTGTAACATATCATTCTATGTAATTAAATGTCTATATAAAAGGTAATAAAAAGAATTTGACAATTGAACAAAAGTGATCAGGTCAACTACCTAGTCAATGGCCTTTTATAGGTTTTTTTTCCCTCGATTCTGTCAACAGGATAGCTGTGTGATGGCGTTTTATATGATCTGTTTTGTTAGTTACATGTTTATTGTATATTCTGTATTTTCCATTGCCATCAATCTCATACTTTCAGTGTTTTTCGATAGCCCAATTTTCATATATCACGCTTCCTGTTTTCTGTTGCCTAGAATTCCATCGTTTCTCATGCGATTTGTATACATTTTCAACACTTTTTTTCCCCTCCCGTCTTTTGCATTTTACATTTTATTTCATATTTTTGCAGGTTCCCTATATTGTTCTCATTTTCTATTAGAGTTCACATTCAGAGGCTTCGGGTTTTCCTTCCGATTCACACTTTGTGCTTATTTCTGTATTCCTCCAAGTTGTAGTGGCGTTGGATTCTGTGTCCTTGCAAGGGAGAATTTCAGTCATGCAAAGATATACACA
>JAXIVD010008304.1:0-2500 GCA_036785275.1 Cancer borealis | reverse complement strand
CCTACTTTCATCACCCATTAAATTCCCGCAAAGAAAACGGGATATAGGAGGAGCTAGATGGGCCGCAGGACATAAAGTCTCCCTTGTTTATTACGTTTTAATCTGCGAAAGTTAACACGAAGCCAAGCCATAAAGTGTAAGATGTAAAGGGGAAGGTAAGCGAGGACACACATCATAAAGTCAACACAAGGTAATAGTTTCTTTAATCTATTCAAGAGAAAAAGTATAGAAAGATAGTGAAGTATGATTATATACGTCTCTTTTTTCTTTTTATTTATTGGAAACTTACTTTAATGGACAAATACAGAAAAGTATAGTGAAGAAAATCATACAATTATCTTATATTTATCTATTAGAAATTTACTTTAATGGAAAACTATAGAAAAGTATACAAGAAAATCATAATTATCTATTTTTTATACTACTGGAAACTTTACTTTAGTGGAAAACTATAGAAAAAGTACAGTGAAGTGTCAGAATATTACGTTAAATCATACAGCTCTTATTTTTTTTTTTATCAATTGGAAACTTACTTTAGTGGTATAATACATTGAAAATACTTTTATCTTTCTTTCATGAACAAAGTGAAAAAGTACCGCAATAATTATATGAGTAAGTGACCAATTTTTTCCTCTTGTAGTAAAAAACAACATTAAAAATAGAGGACAATCTATCATCTTCCTTATCCAAAGAAGGAAAAAAGTCGATTTTCATTTTATTCTTATCCATTCTTAAACGATTTATTTGCCTACTCCTTTGTGCCTGACCACCGAGCCTGCCATCTCTCTCTCTCTCTTTCTCTCTCTCTCTCTCTCTCTCTCTCTCTCTCTCTCTCTCTCTCTCTCTCTCTCTCTCTCTCTCTCTCTCTCTCTCTCTCTCTCTCTCTCTCTCTCTCAATAGTGATAACAGTGACAATGATGGAAAGGAGGGCAAGGACGAGGATAAGAACAAGGACAAGAAGGAGAATGAAGAGTAAGAGGATGAGAGAACACGGAGGGAGGAAGATAAAGTGAGATGAATGTATAAAGGAAGGGAAGAGAAGAGAAGGGAAGGGAAGGGAAGGGAAGGGAAGGGAAGGGAAGGGAAGGGAAGGGAAGGGAAGGGAAGGGAAGGGAAGGGAAGGGAAGGGAAGGGAAGGGAAGGGAAGGGAAGGGAAAGGAAGGGATGGGAAGGAAAGGGAAGGGAGAGAGAAAAGCTACAGAATATCAAAGGAAAAAGCTCGAAACTGTTTAATGTGAGAAATCAACGAATATTTTAAGTTTATAAGAAAAGTTGAAATGAAAATAAATACATTCTAAGGCGCCACACACGAATTTTTTAATCTTATTTACCTAAGGAACAAAAGGGAATGAGTTGACATAAATAAAATGCAGAGGGAGGCGGCACTTTGTGTAAAAAAATAAATGAAAAGACGAATGTTTATATTCGTAGATTTTTATATAAAGAAGATATGTATGTGTGTGTGTGTAGGGGTGGGGGAGGGAGATGTGTGTGTGTGTGTGTGTGTGTGTGTGTGTGTGTGTGTGTGTGTGTGTGTGTGTGTGTGTGTGTGTGTGTGTGTGTGTGTGTGTGTGTGTGTGTGTGTGTACGTGTGTGTGTGTGTGTGTGTGTGTGTGTGTGTGTGTGTGTGTGTGTGTGTGTGTGTGTGTGTGTGTGTGTGTGTGTGTGTGTGTGTGTGTGTGTGTGTGTGTGTGTGTGATGAAAAAAAACAGATCTGCTTTTTAGTTTCAGTTAAGTAAATAAAATAAGAAAGTTATATTAAAATATTTGTTTAATGTTAACACTACCTTTTTGCAGCCTACGCGTACATACGAATAAGTCCAACAGCCTAAAACATACACACGCACGGACACACACACACACACACACACACACACACACACACACACACACACACACACACACACACACACACACACACACACACACACACACACACACACACATCTAGACACCAGAGGACAAAGAAAATAAATAATGCATTCATACATAAATGAATAAAAGCCATACGAGAGTTTTAGAATTTAGTTTACTCTCCCTAAGCCCAACTCACTGTGTTTGTTTGCGTACGTCCGTTTGTATGTGCGTTTGTATGTGTGTGTGTATATATATGTATTTGTGTGTGTGTGTGTGTGTGTGTGTATGTATGTGTGTATGTGTGTGTGTGTGTGTGTGTGCGTTTCACCCCTTCTCTCCGCATCCATTGGTCGACGATATATCCCGAGCTTCACTGAAAACACGGTTCGGTTACCATCAATCTTTTAGCGTAGGAGCTCGAGGGACCATCGCTCTTCCAGTACGTTTGTTGTCTCCGAGGCCCCGGCGGGAGGAGGGAAAAATCTTGCTTGTTGGAAGGAGTAGGAAGTGACGAAGATAAATATATAGATTGTGGTTTGGCGTGAGAAGTGAGCAGTGTTGAGATCATCCCTTGCTCTCTTTCTCTCTTTCTCTCTCTCTCTCTCTCTCTCTTTTTCTCTCTCTCTCTCTCTCTCTCTCTCTC
>JAXIVD010008303.1:0-17865 GCA_036785275.1 Cancer borealis | reverse complement strand
GAAAGCCCTGGGATAAGCCACGCTGAGTCTCTCACCATTGCCAGCATCATGGAGGCGGTACGTACCCAGATCGGCACCGTGTACCCGCAAGATTCACACTAGCAGTGGTCAGGGCAGCAGGAGGTGAACATCTGCCTAACACTCCTGCTCTCTTAAAATTCAATTCTTTACTGAAATACGCAGCCTATTTATCATTGGATATATCGCTTTTGCTTGAGTTTTCGTGGAGATTTTGTGGTTGTTGTGAGTTGTTAGCTAGTTATGTAATCATATTCTGTATAAGTTGTGTCATGGTCATTAATTGCATAGTACTATTTCTCATATTATTTTGTTTAATCATCTTTATAAGTCATCATTTAGTTATGTAGGGGCTGGTCTGAGTCCTATCCAATTTTCTTGGTGTTACTATTTGAAGAAAAAAAAAAGATAATTTACTGTCTACAGTTTATCAATTTTGGCATCCTAATATTTTATCTTATTTTTTTATTAGCCAGCACTACATATATTTTGCTAGGCTATTATATTAACATCTGGACCTTCAAGGAGAATTAATGCTCAAATACCTCAAGTCCCAAGTTGTGTTTACATTTAACCATTAACTATTGTTATATGAACATGAGAACAAAAATATTGGAAATGACGATGCTTACCAGCTTTTTTCTTCTTCATTTAAAACACAGGTTATTGTTCAGTATCAAGTGTTATTAGGCTTTCATTGTCTGTCTCATGTAATAGACAATAAAATGAAACCTACTCTCCCTAACTTTATATCATCGTATTTATGCAACTTTAGGAACAATTCCTTAAATATATATGACGTGCAACAGCGATGAAACAATATGGATTTTACTGCAAAAGTATTAATCCTAGAGCAAATATGCATAGAAACAAATGTTTAAAGCTTGGCATGATCAATCACATGGCACAATAGTATTTCCTATTTTTCCCATAGCTTCTGGGAAAATCTGGAGAATTAATGAATTTTGAAAATATCAAAGATGACATTTGTTCGATTATTACTATACTAGCATAGCGCCCAAGAGAACGGTCGTTTATTGCTCTTTCTTTATTACTTTATATATCTTTTATGTATACTTCATATTTCTGAGTTATTCAATACAAGATTTTTTGAAAAAAATTTCATGAAAATTGCGTGACAATTTTGAAATATTCAAATCTCACAAAAAATTTGTCTGTAGAGGTTCTACTGGATGAGAAAGAAACTTACTTTTACGTTCTTGATAAAACTCTTGAGGCTAAAGAGTCCCGAATGCATATTTCCGAAATCTTCATCACATTCCCAGCCGCCCCGCCCTCGCCAGTGACGTAGGCAGACTACCTCGTGATTGGCTGGCTTACTCTTGGCTTTCCGTACCATCCCCACCCCTGCCTTTCTCTCCCGCTCGCCACCCGCCCCTCCCTCCCCATTTTTCTTTCCCGCGCTCGCACTGCCTCCCTCCCCCCTCCTTCTCACCCACCACCCCTTTTTCTCTCCCTCTCTCTCTTTCCCCTCTCTCCCACCCCCCTCTTTATTTCCTCTCCATTCCCCAATTTTTTTCTTCCTCTATGTTTTCCCACTCCCTCCCACCCCACTCTTTACTCCCTTCCACACCCCTCTCATGTGAGATATAAAACAAATTATAAAAAAATAGTAAGAGAGAGAGAGAGAGAGAGAGAGAGAGAGAGAGAGAGAGAGAGAGAGAGAGAGAGAGAGAGAGAGAGAGCGAAAAAAAAAATTAGGGTCACACACACGCACACACATGCGCGCACACACACACACACACACACACACACACACACAGACACACACACACACACACACACACACACACACACACACACACCCCACAACAGACATACACACGCACACATACACACACACACACACACACACACACACACACACACACACACACACACACACACACACACACACACACACACACACACAATTATCTATATACCTTATCGGGCTATTTTAACAACTAATTTTTTTTTATCATGTTGTTACATACCGTAGGAATCAGCAAGGTTTGTAGAACTTAATCAGTGATTGAAAATACAAGGGATGTAAAACTAAGGTAGTTACAGCGAGTTTAATTAGTTACTAAGACAATTTCTGCATGAACTATCTCCTTTTCCTTAGATTATCTTATTATAGACACATTGACACTGATGCGATCTGTACTCACTGCTCTCTCTCTCTCTCTCTCTCTCTCTCTCTCTCTCTCTCTCTCTCTCTCTCTCTCTCTCTCTCTCTCTCTCTCTCTCTTTCTCTCTTTCTCTCTCTCTCTCTCTCTCTCTCTCTCTCTCTCTCTCTCTCTCTCTCTCTCTCTCTCTCTCTCTCTCTCTCTCTCTCTCTCTCTCTCTCTCTCTCTCTCTCTCTGTCTCTCTCTCTCTTTTCTCCCAGCCTCCTATAGGGGGCTATATGATATGTATTAGTGTGTAAGTTTGTGTGTTAAATAGTAAGAGAGAGAGAGAGAGAGAGAGAGAGAGAGAGAGAGAGAGAGAGAGAGAGAGAGAGAGAGAGAGAGAGAGAGAGAGAGAGAGAGAGAGAGAAAAAAAAAATCTTAAAGAACACTGGATCACACACACACACACACACACACACACACACACACACACACACACACACACACACACACATACGCACACTATCGAGTGAGAGAGACTGCCGCATTGGGTAAAATTAGGAAAGACAGCTCCAAATCCGATTTAGAGCCGTCAGTAAAAATGGGCGTGCAACCCTTATGTACAGATTAATGATTCATGAACAAAGCATGCTCCGACATAGCACGCTTGTTATGTAACGGCAATACGATACTGCCAGCAGCTTCCACGGCGGGACATGCAATACTCGTGGGACAGCTAAGGCAGGGCAAGGAAGGGACAACTCTTCAAGGACGCAACGAGCCCGAAAGCCAAAAGGCTGTGGGAAGTGCGGGTGCTGGGTGAAAGTAGCGTCTCGTGAAGTATCCGTCACAGCACTGTAAGTGGGATTGAAAGAGCTGGTGCTCGGTAGTGTTTGTGTAGCTAGTTGGTCGACTGGAGAGAGGAAAATTCAAATCCAGTTGAGGTTATTTATTGTCAAAAATATTGAACATATAAACAAAATAAAATTTTAACAACAAAAATTACAAATTGTATATGCGCGCTGTCTGAGGACAGAGCGCGCCAAGTTGGTGTTGAAGGCTGGTCTGCAGCGCAACAAAATAAAGAATAAAATATTCAAAAGAAAAACATTAATAAAGAAAGCAAAATTATGCAATGAAAAAAATGAAAAATGAAAAAAAAAGAAGTTTACAATAGTTATGGCTGCGCGACCTACGTTCTTAGGGAACGGGTACCGCACGCTCTCTGTCTCAAGAGGAGATTGTTACAATATTTCCTCCCTAGTGACGAAGGAGGAGGAACGGGAACATCCTGTGGTTGCCTGGGACGAGTTCTTGCGTTGGGCGGAGCCATGAGACTGGTGATGACCGTACGACTGCGGGTGATAGCTGGGAATCCTGTAGTGGCGGATGCCGAGAGGATGTACCGATAACCGACAGAGGATGGCAGGGAGCCGACGAGGTCAGGTGCCAAGTCACCATTGAGGCTTGATAGAGGCAGGTGCAGGTGGTGTGGGTCCAGTCTGACGTCCTCCCCAGGTGTAGCGTAAAGTCGCTGCCAGGGTGAGAGAGGTCGTGAAGCTGACGGAAAGAGACGATTTGCATCTGTAGACGCGTTAACTGTGAGAGCGACCTTGACGCCTGGGAGTGTAAGAAGACGACACGGCAGTGAGAGAGGGCGTCTGCTGGAGCGTTGTCTGCACAGAACTGCATGAAGACTATGTGCTGGAGAGTAGAGTAATCCACAGGGCGATGAATAATCCACAGGGCGATGAATAATCCACAGAGCGGTGAGTGGCGATGGTGGAGTTGATCACTTTAACGCCGCGAGGCGGGGGGCAGGGATTGGACATTATTTTGCACTGAGGGCGAAAAGGGGTGTGTTGAAGACACATAAAGCCGCTTTGTGGGCGCGCTGAGGGCGCTGTGGCTAGGCTGAGTGCGCATGAGGCGGCTGAAGACGCAGTAAGGCGTCGGAGGAGGCATGCGCCGCGCTGAATGCCCATAGGCCGTGCCGAAGACGCAGTGACTGCGTCTGAGAGGGCACAGAAAGTGCCAGGGTGGGTGGGAGGGATGAACCTCATAAGTGGCAGCTACACAAGTGTGTAGTGTTCTCCTGACCTAAGACTCAGCCCTGCGAAGCCCATGAGGGAGGCAAGGCTTTTTGCCAAAGGAGTGATCAAGCGAATGAATCTATAAGATTCAGTCCATCACACTGGGAGAAATGTGTTCTTTTATCAGCACAGGCTATATGACACTTATGACCATAGCTAACACTCTAGGGTCACCAATTGTAAGAGCTGGTGCCCCGTGAGTATTTGGGGTGCTAGTTGGTAGACTGGAGAGAGAAAAACTTTAATCCAGTTGAGGTTATTTATTATCAAAAATATTGAACATATAAACAAAATAAAAATTTTAACAACAAGAATTACAAATTGTATATGCGCGCTGTCTGAGGACAGAGCGCGCCAAACTGGTCTGCAGCGCAACAAAATAAAGAATAAGATATTCAAAAGAAAAACATTAATAAAGAAAGCAAAATTATACAATGAAAAAAATGAAAAATGTAACAAAACAAAGTTTACAATAGTTATGGCTGCGCGATCTACGTTCGTAGGGAACGGGTACCGCATGTTCTCTAAGTCTCAAGGGGAGACTGTTACAGGATCACCACAGAGACTTTGGCATCTGAACCACAAACGTGCCAACTAAGTCTGACGGTGAAGGTCGAGGGGTAACACTCCTGCATCCACGAGCAGACTGGGGATTGGGCAAGACAGAAAAGGCCCCCGTCGCTAGTCTGATTCCACCGTGAGTCGAGAGTACGAAGGCGAGGGGATGTGGCTGAAGCGTAGATTTGGGAACCGTAATCTAACTTCGACAGAACGAAAGAGTAATATAAACAGAAGAAAATATAACTATGGACGCCATCAGGAAGGACACTAATAACACTATTAATGGCCACTGCAAAGAGCATACTACTTGGAATGCTGCTTTGTGACACACCATCCTCAAGCGCACAAACCTCTGAGAGAATACTCCCCACGCGAACCCATAAGAGACGATCTGACAAAAATAGCTTGATAAAAATAGGGAAGCGACCGCGAAGACCAAACTCAAAGAGACTAAATAAAATACGTCCGTAAAATGCTGCTAATCCGACCGATCTAAACGCCAGCGAGGAGAGCGCGGCCGCGGTTCAGAATCCACAGATTCTAATAAAATGAGAAAGTGGTCACTACCGTACAAATTTGGTAGAACCCCCAGGTAAAATCAAGAAGAGAATTAGAAGTACAAACGAAAAAATCAATAGAAGTAAAAGTCCCCGTCTGACTATGAAATTGTGTAACATCCCCTGTGTTAAAAAGTTCCAAACCCTCATCCTCAATAAAAGAAGCAATTAAAATCCCGCGAGGGTTGGAAGCACCACCATCCCACAAAGGGTGACGACCGTTATAATCCCTCAACAAGAGGAAAGGAGAGGTAGAACACGCGGTAGACCGTCAAGATCTGGCCTTAAGACAGGAACACCGGGAGGGAGATGAAGGCTATGTCACGTGAACACGTCATGTGAACGCATTGTACGGCTGACAGCCCCGCCACCTGCCTGTGTGGAGATCTATGATTATGGAAATATTATTATGTTATTATTATTGTTATTATTATTACTATGTATTATTGTTAATTGCTATCATCAAAATGATGTGTTGTGGTGCCATTACGATCAGGTGTTGAATAGTTAGTGTTCGTTCAGGGGAGAGTTGGCAACTGAGGAGCTGTGGTGTGGCAGTGAACAGATGTGGGTGGTCTCTCTCTGGTTCTACCTTCCTCCCTGACAGGACGTGGTCGTTCTCTCTCTCCCTCGGTCCTCGGTGTTCACGCCGCCCTGGTGGTGACTATCAGGTTTGGGGTTGTTGTCCTTTATTAGGTTTAGGAGGAATCGTGTCATCTATTTTTAGGACACGTCTCCATTTGGTAGATACTTGAATTTCATGTTCTACTTATGTGTGGTATTAATATATTGGAATAATGTGTTATATTTGTTTGGCTTGCTACCTGTTGTGAAGTTTATCTATAACTACAATTGTTGCTGCGCTGTGCTGAAACGGATAACATATAGAGGCGCAGGCCAGTCGGCACAGTATGGCGACAAGTGGGGGCCTGTCCGGGATTTAACACGGGTGTTTAAGGGATGTTAACCACTTATGTGATTGTGTGATTCAGCAGTTTTTACTCATGAGTATTGTTGCTTGTGAGTATTGTTGCTTGTGAGTGTTGCTGCTGGTATGTGTGGTACAGTTGTACCAGTGGTTGGTGTAAATGTGGCTACGCATGTCTTATGTTTTTGTCACATGCAGTCTCTAGTCTTAACCATACACTGCAGCAGCCCTTTGGACGTTATTTATTATTATAATGTGTAAAACTCTTGCCTAGTTAGGTAGCTTATCTTCCTGGGGTGTATTTCTCTTTACGCAACATGTTTGTTTTAGAGGATTTCATTAGTGAGCCTGATGTAACAGCTTTGTTAGGCCTAACTAAGGCTCAGTGGTTACAACTAGCAGCGTACTATGGCCTAAACACCAAGGCTGGGCAGAGGAAGGAAGAAGTTAAAAGCCTTGTACTTGAACACATGGTCGAGGAAGAGGTGTTCAGTGCTGAACAACTGTTTGCTTTGGGCCAACCGAAGGACCTGCTTGCCCTTAGGCAGTTGGAACTTGAGAACCGTAGGCTTGAATTAGAGCTATTAAAGACAGAAAATGAATGCCTTAAACTTAACCAAGGCCATGTGCCGTCTATTGAGAAGAATGGTTTTAACTTGGAGACGGCCCTGCGATTTGTCCCTAAGTTCAGGGAGGAAGAGCCAGAGTTATTCTTTACACATTTTGAAAGAACCGCTGCCTTGCATGGGTGGCCTTAGGCCAAATGGGTATTATTAGCACAAAGTTCCTTTTTAGGAAGGGCTCAAGAGGTTTTCACCAGTCTAGATGACTCTCTGTCCCTTGATTATGACGCAGTAAGAAAAGCGGTTTTAAATGTGTACAGGAAGGTTCCCGAAGCTTATCGGCAACAGTTCCGCCGCTGTCAAAAACCTGCCAGCCAAACCTATGTTGAATTTTTCCGGCAAAAGCAACTTCTCTGTCGGCGTTGGGTAGAAAGCTCACTGGCCACTTGTGACTTTGATGCACTCCTTGAACTTGTTGTTATGGAAGAGATTAAGTCTTGTGTTCCCCCTAAGGTGAGAGCCCACATGGAAGAGCGGGACTTATGTACCTTGGCGGAGGCAGGGTCAGCAGCAGATCATTTCTCCCTAACTAATCCTGATTCCGTCCGCAGAAATCAACCCATTGGTTCAATCCTCAGGGGAGACTCAACTAGGACCGTGGAGGATTTTAATTCTGGGGTGTTTCATAAGCCTGTTCCTACAAGTGAGTGCGCTGGCATTGAGAGGAGGACAGTCACTTGCAACTACTGCAAGCAGCCTGGTCACCACATCAGCTCTTGCAGGAGGCGGCCTATCAGAAACAACTATAGTCAGGGTCGTACCTTTCCTCCGGCCAGTGTACTTTCCGGTATGGAGGTGAAAATGGATTCCCAGGTGAGTGATGAATTTGTTTTGGGGTCCTCTCAACCTCTAAATTCCTCTCTAGATGTACCTCCATCTTTTCGGCCCTTTTGTACAGTAGGCCGAGTAGCTGCTAATGGCTCGTGGTCAAATCCTACCCCAGTTACCACTTTACGAGACACCGGCTCAGACCTTTCTTGCATCCTTAAGGAGGCTGTTCCTAGTTTTGAGTGTTATTCGGGTGATTCTGTTATAGTGTCCAGTTTACCAGGAGCCGCCAAATATCTTGAATGTGCCTACGTCTCAGGCCAAGTCACCCTAGCAGTAGTGGACACCCTCCCTGTAAGCAGTGTTTCTGTTCTTGTTGGCCATGATCTTGCTGGTGCTCAAGTGGTACCTTATCCTATTATCCCAGCTGTCCCCTTGCTAGAAAATAACACTCAAGAATTAGAACAAAATCACCCAGACCTTTTCCCATCATGTGCGATCACTCGTAGCATGAGCAAAGCTGTGTCAGATGCATCTGAGAATGAAGAAAAATCGGATCCCTTTCTTCCCGATTCATCTGAGAGCTTATACGATGTCCTGACAGAGGAATTTACATTAAAGGATATTTTCGATCATGCCACTGTGAACACTCCAATTATGAATTCCCATTCTGATGTAGTGACTTTCAATAACACTCCCATTACCAGGGAGAAGTTAATTCAGGAACAAGCTTGTGATTCAGAACTAGAAACTTACTTTGACCAACTAAAAAGTAATGAGGCTGCCAAAACTTCTTCCTGTTTCTACCTGAAGTCTGGTGTATTAATGCGCCAGTTCAGTCCCTTAAATCACACGGGGGAGATCATTCATCAGATTGTCATCCCCAAACCCTTACGTCAGTGGGTTTTAAAGATAGCACATGATGGGGCTGGTGGTCATCTGGGTGTTCATAAGACATACCATAAGATATTATGCCACTTTTTCTGGCCAAAGATTAAGAGTGATGTTAGCTCGTATATACGTACTTGTCCTGTCTGTCAGGTAACTGGTAAATCTGGCACCGGAATCAAACCTGCTCCCCTCCAGCCAATACCCGTAATGGAAGAACCTTTCAGTAAGGTGATAATTGATTGTGTTGGTCCGTTACCTAAGAGTAAACGAGGGAACCAATATTTGCTCACCATAATGGATTCAGCTACTCGGTATCCTGAGGCCATACCCCTACGTAGCATTACTACTAAGAACGTAGTCAGGGCCCTAATCAAAATTTTCACTCAGGCTGGGTTGCCTGCCATTGTGCAGTCAGATCAAGGATCCAATTTCACCTCCAGAATGTTTGAGCAGGTTATGAAAACCCTCGGGATTCAACAGGTCAGGGCTAGTATTTTTCACCCTCAGAGTCAGGGGGCTCTTGAGCGTTTTCATAGTACTCTTAAGACTATGTTTAGGGCCTACTGTCTGGAGAGTGGAAAGGATTGGGATGAGGGAATTGATCTCCTGCTGTTTTCTGTTAGGGACAGTGTACAGGAGAGTCTAGGTTTTACTCCATTCCAATTAATATATGGTCATGAGGTTAGGGGACCACTGAAGGTTTTAAAAGAATCTTGGTTAGGGGAAGAAAATACTATCCCTGTTGCCACCTATGCAAGAAATTTTCATGATAAGCTACAAAGTGCCATCAAACTTGCTCACTCACACCTCGGTGAAGCTCAAGAACGTATGAAAACTCACTTTGACCAATCTCGGAAGGTAGAGTTGCGCACCTTTCAAGAGGGTGACCAGGTGTTAGCTCTATTACCCATACCAAAACATCCCCTGCAGTCAAAGTACTATGGTCCCTATAGAGTGTCAAAGAAAATAGGGGATGTTAATTACATAATTGAAACGCCAGAGAGGCGTAAGAAAAAGCGCCATGTTCATGTTAATCTGCTAAAAAAATTCCTTGCTCGAAAGCAAAATGATATAGGTGACACTAAAAATGTAACTCTAGTAAGCTCAAAGGAAATTGTGAACGAGTGTGAAGTTGAGACATCCCCATTTGTAGGATCTAAACTTAGTAACTCTGATGCCCTTCATAATATTAACAGGAAGCTTGAGCATCTGTCCCTTGCCCAGGCCGAAAGTATTAAGCGTCTACTTAAGGAGCATCAAAACCTCTTCGGGGATGTGCCACGCCTCTGCCCACTGCTGCCCCATGACGTGGAAGTTCAAGAAACTGCCCCCATTCGCCAGGCCCCTTACCGCCTCAGTACTCAGAAGAGGGACTTTCTGAGGAAGGAGGTGACTCGCCTACAACAACAGGGCCTTATCCGTCCCAGCATAAGTCCATGGGCCTCCCCTGTGGTGTTGGTCCCAAAGGCGGGGGGAGAATATCGTCTCTGCATCGACTACAGGAAGATCAACAAAGTCACAGTTCCTGATGCCTTCCCCTTGTCTCGGATGGACGACATTATAGACGAGGTGGGTCCAGCTCGTTACGTGAGCAAGCTGGACTTACTGCAAGGATACTATCAAGTCCCTTTGACGGAGCGTGCCAAGGCCATCTCCGCCTTCGTCACCCCATTTGGTCTCTGGGAGTTCGTCGTTCTGGCCTTCGGGATGCGGAATGCCACGGGGACGTTCCAGCGCCTGATGAACCACCTGACGGCTAACTTGCCAGGCGTCCGGGTTTACCTGGATGACCTAGTTATCTGGAGTGCCACTTGGGAGGACCACATCGCGAGGCTGCACCTGCTGTTCGACATCTTATCCGAGGCCAACCTGACTGTGAACTTAGCCAAAAGCGAGTTTGGTCATGCCATGATCACCTTTTTGGGGCATGTGGTGGGACAAGGCAAGCTGGCTCCCGTCACAACCAAAGTGGAGGCTATTCAACAGTTCCTGTAAACAAGAAGGAAGTAATGCGGTTTGTAGGCATGGCAGGGTATTGCCGTCGATTCTGTCGCAACTTTGCACAAGTAACTGCTCCTCTTACAGATCTTCTCGGCTCCAAAAGAGTATTCAGCTGGACGGATGAGTGCCAGTTGGCTTTTGATAACTTGAAAAATCTACTTGTAAGTGCTCCTGTGCTCCAGGTACCTGATCCACACAAACCTTTTTCCATACAAGTAGATGCCAGTGATTCCGGGGTAGGGGCGGTGCTCATGCAAACAGGTGAAAGTGAAACCCTTCACCCAGTATGCTATTTCTCACAAAAGTTTAAAAGTTACCAAAAAGGCTACGCCACAGTGGAAAAGGAGGCCCTTGGCATTGTCTTAGCCCTGGAATAGTTTGAAGTGTTCCTAGCTGGAAGCAGTTTTGCCATCACTGTCTTTACTGACCATAACCCACTTGTATTCATTGAAAAAGTAAAATAAAAAAATGCTCGAGTGTTACGCTGGGCGCTTGCGTTGCAACCATACCACATTATAGTGCAACACATTAAGGGGAAAGACAACATTATTGCTGATGCATTGTCAAGAGCTTGACAGAATGTTACCTTTTGAGAAAAATTTTTTTTTTTTTTCTTTTTTTGTCCCATCTTTCGGAGAGAAGGGTCCTTTTGAACAATGGGGTGTCACGTGAACACGTCACGTGAACGCATTGTACGGCTGACAGCCCCGCCACCTGCCTGTGTGGAGATCTATGATTATGGAAATATTATTATGTTATTATTATTGTTATTATTATTACTATGTATTATTGTTAACTGCTATCATCAAAATGATGTGTTGTGGTGCCATTACGATCAGGTGTTGAATAGTTAGTGTTAGTTCAGGGGAGAGTTGGCAACTGAGGAGCTGTGGTGTGGCAGTGAGGAGATGTGGGTGGTCTCTCTCTGGTTCTACCTTCCTCCCTGACAGGACGTGGTCGTTCTCTCTCTCCCTCGGTCCTCGGTGTTCACGCCGCCCTGGTGGTGACTATCAGGTTTGGGGTTGTTGTCCTTTGTTAGGTTTAGGAGTAAACGTGTCATCTATTTTTAGGACACGTCTCCATTTGGTAGATACTTGAATTTCATGTTCTACTTGTGTGTGGTATTAATATATTGGGATAATGTGTTATATTTGTTTGGCTTGCTACCTGTTGTGATGTTTATCTATAACTACAATTGTTGCTGCGCTGTGCTGAAACGGATAACATATAGAGGCGCAGGCCAGTCGGCACAGTATGGTGACAGCTACATAATGTATAAAATCTGCCCAGGAAAACCTTGACAGCAACAGTCTGCAGCGGGGTGTGAAGCTGCTGGAAAACAAAAGGGACATCAGAGCGAACGAAGATAGTGGTGCCACCGTGCCAACAGGAATAAGGGTACTGAAGAAGGCACAATACCCGGGAGGACTTGAGTGAGTGAAGTCCCCGAGCATCGTCTCCTGTAAACAAAGACAGGCAGGAGAAAACCTGGAAACCAAAACTCGGAGTTCCTCCCAAGAGGCCCTACGATTCCATTGGAGGATCCGGAAAACTATTACTTAGAGTATCGTGGCGGGCAAATCCCTGTGAGGGATCCCCCTTGACCCTTTACTTTCCCGACTGGACTCGGAACGGTAATACTGCGAGTACTGGAAAAGCCAGAAGCCCCTGCAAGAGGGGTAACCGGGATACGAGGAGAAGAGTCGGACTGAAGGGTCGTGGCTTTTTAACGGAAATTTACCTTGACAGTGGTACCCGTGCTACCCACACACTCCGTACCAACAGAGTCAGAATGCCCCGGTGAGATGGAATTAATATGAGGATGGTTACGGCTCACAAAAATCACGGAATCTTGGGACGCGGAACGACCGAATTGACGAGGCAATGTGGCTTTCGACCAACGGCGTATTTCTGGAAACATCCATATTAGCCACTGCATGAATATCAGCAACAACACGAGTAAGGGAAGAAGACTGCTCCAAAGAACAGACAGAATCGACCGCAGAAGTTGACGAGGCTCCGTCAGCAGTCCTCACACGACTGGAAGGACCGATAGAAATTTTAGACGGGGACACATTCAACAGCTCAACCGAATCCGTAGAGCTATGGTGGCGTTTACTAGCAGTCCTGTTGGATCTCCCGCGCTCCGGACTCCGAGGCGCTTGAACAGGTAGGGTAGGGTACCATTCTGCCCTAGCGGAAGAAGACACATCACAAACCGCAGGGACACAGGCACCAATCTTGTTGAGGATAGAAAACTGGTTGAGGACGGGAAATAGAGAAGAGACAGGAGAGGAGGAACTCTTCGATAGAGGAATTTTAGAGTTAGAATAGCGAACAGCGGACTGGGACGATAAGCGAGAGCCCAAATAAGAGGCGTAAGACATAAGCCTCATCGCTCTTCCCTTGTCTATAAGCAAGCTCCCTGCGTGCACTGCCAAGACTGACACAGTTGGTAATAGCCAGGCGAAGGACGTTTTCCTCAAGGCGATATCGTGGACAATCCCGAGAGCGCAACTGGTGAGCAGCACGGCATAGGAAACAGTAAGGACTGACGTTACATTCATGTGTGGCGTCGTCGCCGAGAGCAGAGTAACGGACACAACGAGAAGCCTCAGTGCAGTGTTTCCTACTGTGATCAAACGCATAACACCCGTAACACTAAAGTGGCCTATCCACAAAAGACTTCACAAGGAGACGAAGAGGACCAACGTGAACATAGTCAGGGTGAGAAGAACCAAAGAAGAAGAGGACGATCATGTTGCCCTTCCCTTTTACCTTCCATACTTTCTGCACCGGAGGAGGACACATGGCATAGATTTCTTCCTCACTGAATTTACCTGCCGTCTCCCTAGCTAGCCTATCAGCCCGTTCGTTCCCAGGCACGCCAACGTGGCCCGGCACCCAACAGAACCCAATACGATATCCCCGGTTGCTGAGTAGATACAGCCACTCAAGTGCAGATAAAACTAAAGGATAAATAAAAGGAGTAGAGGAGTTCAGGGCAGAAAGTACGCTAGGAGAATCACTAAAAATAACAAAAGAGTTGACTGGAAGTATATAAATAGTTCTTGAAGCGAGCACTATCGCCGACAGCTCAGCAGTGAAAACATAAGCGACGGCCGGAAGACTACCCACCTCCCGACAGAGAGAGGGGAACACAACACCAAATCCAACACCGGTATCAGACTTAGAGCCATCAGTCAAAACAGAAACGGAGCCTGAATGAGAAGAACAGTTTTCTGAAAACAACGCACGGGACGCATATGCCGGCAAATCTTTCTTACCCTCGAAAAGAGGGGCACACACGGAAACACACCGGAAAACTGCTTGTACTCAACCTTAGGCAACCGATAAGGGCAGACGGGAGCAGAAGGAACCGACAACGCCGACAAGACAGACGCAGCCCGAAACCTAAAAGGTTTGGGGAGACTAGGGCGGGTAGCATATGCAGGCGAACGGGAATCCCGCAAGATTGACCTGCAGGGAACTGACTCAGGAAAGCGTTGGATCCGGAACCATCACAGACGCAACGAGGATTGGCGACAGATATCCAGAGGCATCCACAAGGAGACTAGGGATTGGGAGAGACCTAAAGGCACCCGTAGCCAAGCAGACCCTGGCATGGTGCACGGAATCTAACACACGTAGGCGGGCATCCGTTGCAGACGAGTAGATCTCACAACCATACTCAAATTTGGGAAGGATGAGTGTCCTGTGGAGTAGGGGGAGAGTGTCCCTATTTGCACCCCAAGAAGTATGAGCCAAAACCCGAAAGAGGGGTAAGGCTTTCTGACAAGCCGCTTTAACGGAACGAAGATAACGAACCCATGTAAGACGGCTGTCGAAGAGAAGATCAAGATGGCGAGTGGTCTCCTCACATGAGATGCGCCTATGTGCGAGATAAACCTCTACAATTCCCTTGGAGGATCCGGAAAACTATTACTTAGAGTTTCGTGACGGGCAAATCCTCGTGAGAGACCCCTCTTTATCTTTTACTTTACCGACTGGACTGGAACGGTAATACTGCGAGTATTGGGAAGGCCAGAAGCTACTGCAAGAAGGGTAACCGGGCTACGAGGAGAAGAGTCGGACTGAAGGATCGGGATTTTTGAACGGGAATTCACCTTAGTAGGGGTACCGGTGCTACCCACACACTCCGCACCACCAGAGCCAGAATGCCCCGGTGAGATGGAATTAACAAGAGGACGGTCACGGCTCACAGAAATCACGGAATCTTGGGACGCGGAACGACCCAATTGACGAGGCAATGCGCTTTCGATCAACGGCGTATCTTGGGAAACATCCATACCAGCCGCTGCATGAATATCAGCAACAATACGACTAAGGGAAGAAGACTGTTCCAAAGAATGGACAGAATTGATGGCAGAAGTTGACGAGGCTCCGTCAGCAGTCCTCACACGACTGGAATGACCGATAGAAACTTTAGACAGGGGCACATTCAACAGCTCAACCGAATCCGTGAAGCTATGGTGGCGTTTACTAGGAGTCCTGTTGGATCTCCCGCGCTCCGGACTCCGAGGCGCTTGAAAAGGTGGGGCAGGATACCATTCTGCCCTAGCGGAAGAAGACACATCACAAACCGCAGGGACACAGACACCAGTCTCTTTGAGGGCAGAAAACTGGTTGCGGACGGGAACCAGAGAAGAGACAAGAGAGGAGGGACTCTTTGATAGAGGAATTTTAGAGTTAGAATCACGAACAGCGGACTGGGACGATAAGCGAGAGCCCAAAGAAGAGGCGTAAGACATAGCCTCACCGCTCTTCCTTTGTCTATAAGCAAGCTCCCTGCGTGCACTGTCAAAGCTGTCTCTATGTGAAAGCCTGCGCCTAGGATTGATGACGTCACGAGTTGAGTCCGCAACGCCTCCCACTAAAACAATTTTCTCCAATTTTTTCACGCTATCCACTTACATAATTATTAGTAGTATTGTACATGATTGCATGTACTAGTTTTACTATTATATACTTTTTTCATCTTGTTTAGTAAATCAATATCTCCTTTAGGTTTATTTAGATTTTTATTTTTGATCCTTGTTTCTCATATACATCACTTACCTTTGTCTAGATTTAGCATTTGTCAGGAAAATAATTGTAATGATGAAAACTTACCATTTACTTTAATGGGAAAAAAACAACTCAATAAATAATATTTCAGGTAGTAAATATCAGCTCAAAATAACGTTTGTGTAAATTAATATTGAACACATTTATCTAAATCAATCCACACCACTCTAAAAAGCATACATTATCAGTCACACAACCATCCTCCTCATTGCAATATAAGAATACATGAATAACATAATAATAAAAAATCTAAGGGATAGCCTACTACTTTTTTCTAAGACTTTTTCATTGTTGACAGCTTCCTCTTTTTAATATTCTTTCGGCCTATTGTATCATTATATGACTTTGTGAAATTATTAAAAAAAAAAATTGTCACAGGCCAGATACACATCCTCATAAGTTGACTTACTGGTGTATTACATGGACAACATTCCTCTACATCAAGCAAAGTCTCGTGAACATTTAATGTTAACCTAACGAGGACTAATCGTTGGCTACTGGTTCACTGAACAAATTTTGTCTTAAAGTGCCTAGGATAGCTTGAAATAGTTGATAGGTGTGGAAACAGACAGACAGAGTGAAATCTGTTGGCCATTTCAAGCCTCCTCTATCAAGGCTTTGGAGATTCTGACACTCTTCAGGAATTTCTGCCTCCAGTACTTTCTCATGAGAAATCCGATTCACACATAGATCACACTTCAGTCTTTTCCTGACGACATGAGCTATATAGCCAGCAAAGTACATCATCACACTTTCATCTTGCTTTGAAAAACGCTGCTCTTTGACATACTTCTCAACCAGGGTTGCGGAGTCGGAGTCGGACTCGGAGTCGTAACAAGTCGTAGGTTTTGGGTGGAGTCGGAGTCGGAGGAAGTCGGAGTCGGATTCCTAAGAGTATTAGGAGTCGGAGTCGGAGTCGGAGTCGGAGTTGGAGCACTCTTATCAAGATTGTCGCAAAAGTCAAGATAAGAAAAATGGGTTGATAAAAGGCCTAATGGAGGACAGAAAAACCGTGGGAATAAGAGGAAATAATATAATCAGCGAAGAGATAAAACAAATGGTTAAAGAGTGGGACACCAGACTCTGGAAGCAGATCTATTATATATATCCAATATGAAAATAACATATGCACCCCTTTAGTGAGGTGTAGGCAGTCCAGCATCCCCTAACTTTGGCTAACATAAGAGCGAATGAGGAAGAATATACCTTCCAATGGTCTTACCAGTATTACTGGAACATGAAATTAACGCGCAACTCGAAGATACAGTACTGTACTGCAGCACTGCTACTATGCATCTACTGCCGGAAGCAGTGCTGTCTTACCATCTCGCGTCAGACATCAGCGCACAAACGTGTACCACAAAGCTCTGTGACGCAGACTTTCTACGAAAGTGTGGATGGTTCGTACAAATTCAGTACTTTTCATCACCATGCTAAAATGCGTTAACACAGTTGAAAATCAGGTTAAAGTTTATATGTATATATATATATATATATATATATATATATATATATATATATATATATATATATATATATATATATATATATATATATATATATATATATGTATATATACATATGTATATATATATATATATATATATATATATATATATATATATATATATATATATGTATATATATATATATGTATATATACATATGTATATATATATATATATATATATATATATATATATATATATATATATATATATATATATATATACATATACATATACATATATATATATATATATATATATATATATATATATATATATATATATATATATATATATATATATATTATATATATATATATATACATATATATATATATATATATATATATATATATATATATATATATATATATATATATATATATATATATATATATATATATATATATATATATATATATATATATATATATATATATATATATATATATATATATATATATATATATATATATATATATATATATATATATATATATATATATATATATATATATATATATATATATATATATATATATATATATATATATATATATATATATATATATATATATATATATATATATATAAATATATATATATATATATATATATATATATATATATATATATATATATATATATATATATATATATATATATATATATATATATATATATATATATATATATATATATATATATATATATA
>JAXIVD010008302.1:15000-17873 GCA_036785275.1 Cancer borealis | reverse complement strand
TGAATGTTCTTTTTTAATGTAATGCTACTTATTATTTTCTTTTTCTTTTCTGTGCCACGATAAACCAATGAATTTTCATTAAAACCTTAGACATAGTAGGTTATACATATTACGTTGGTGTTATGTTGTTGACTGTTGGCGTACGAGAGGAATCTATATCTACATTCGTTATGATCTAACAAGACGTAAATGAAAAACAAGCTCTTGTAAAAAATTCGGAAGAAGTATTAATGAAGGAGGACGACCCACGACTCAATGAGCAAGAGGCACCGTCCAATCAAAAAGACTGAAAAGCTTTGAGAACACACTTTGCATTAAGGTGTCATGCAAAAATGCTTTTCCCATTCTCCTTCTTATTTCAAAAGGCCACTTGTTTTACAGACACTTTGCTGCATTCATTCTTGGCCACGCGAGTAGAGGGTCGCTGTCCCTCTCGGCTCCACACAATGTGTCGCGTTGAAGTTGGTGCCAAGATTTTGACACCTGATGGTGGAAATGTTTACATCTCGGAACAAAGGAAGACCAATTATTGTTTTTGCGAAGTGGTTGTTTTACAGCAATGAAGAAATTGTATTACATATATTATTATGCATAACTATAAAATGCTAGTTAATTTCAGAAAAAAAAGTAATGCTCACACGAAGATATAAATAAGTTTATAAAGTTTACAGTTGCAATAAATTACATATTCTTTCTAGGTCCTTAAGACCAGAGTCTCATTACAATATTACAGTTAGGTTTATCCAGGTGACGAAAAAATAAATATTTACTGTCTGGGCGTGGAGTTGCAAGGATGGTGTGAGGGAGGGTGTGTAAGGTGACTTGGTTTATTGTGCTCCAAGGGGTACTGTGCTATGTTTGAATGACAACACTGCTTCAAAGTTGCATCATATCAGGCAGTCTACGTAACGTAAACACATTTGTTATGAATTAACATAATTTCACAGTCAAATTTACATTATTTTCAAAGGTCAATTGTCCTACGTTCGTAATGAAAGAATGGTTTGAGGAGCACTTATAATTCTATTCCTATCGTTAATGATAGTAATATTATATTTCTATGATAATTGTAATAGTAACATCAATAAACAATAACAATGATAATTATAAATAATGATAACCATTATAATATTGATAATGATTATATACAATGATAATGATTAATGGATGGCAATAATGATAATAATGGTAATGTTAATAATGAAAATAATAAAAATAATAAAAATTATAATAGTAAAAATAATAATAATAATACTGATAATGTTGTTGTTGTTGTTTGTTGTTGATGCTACTGTTCTGTTTTATGATGCTACTTGCTGCTTCTATCGTTCATGTTACTCTACGTAGAACGCCAATGAGCAACAGTGCCAACAGCCAACATAGAACAAATATCTATTAATACTATTTACACACTTCAATCTTGTTCTATTCCATGTCCATCGTCCTCGCCACGCCGGCCACCACCTCCCCACCTGAGGATGTAGACGGCCCAGGAGGCACCTTCTTTTCCACGTTCCTCTTGAACTTTTAAGCTCAAGTAGAATGCGTGAGGGAGGAGGCGCGGTCACGGCGGGCCCTACGCACGGCAGAGGCCAGTCCCGCCCTTGTGTTCTCGTCCGCCCCACCAGCCAGCAGCACGGCGGCGGCGGGTCGATATGTCTGGTGTCGTTTACGCCGAGAATAATTGGTGCAGGCTGGCAGCATCAGCGACACGCCGCCAACGGATGCAGGGCCACCGCATGCTCTCTTACTTCCTATCTCTCTTGTCTCTGTCCATTTGTCCATCTTCCTTTGTTTATCCCTTGTTTCTTTGTCTTCTTTATATGTCTGTCCTGTCTATCTATACGCCTATCTGCATTCTGTCTCTGTCTCATTGCACCTCATTTGCATTGTAATTAGTCTATTCCATCCGCTAATGTGTCAGTTCCCTGTCAGACTCAACCTTACACGCCTCCTTGTGGTGTCCTCTATGCACAGGCTTACTCACGTTGGTGTATCCTCCTCCTCCACTCACTGTCGCCTCAATGCTGGCCAACACTTGCTACTTGCTTTGTCATCACTTCTCACCCTCAGCCTCACCATCAGGAGCTAATTCAGCACGCTCCATATCGATATATACTTATAAGTCTCCCCTCGTTCCCTTCTATTCCTTTTCTTTATTTCTTCTCTCGGCTGCGTCAGTGGTGCATACAATCTATTCTTAGTTATTGGATTCTTTGGAAAATACTCTATAACCTTTTAAGCCATATGTAATGGTTCCTGTTCCTTCTGTTATATCTTTCCCTCTTCCTTACTTTTTTTCCATGTTTGACTTATTTCTTCGTCCCACTTCTCTTTTTTTTTTCCCATCCTCTATCTCCTTTCTCTTTTTCTCCATCTCATTTCCCTCCTCCTTCTTCTTCTTCTCTTCTAAATATACGAGGCTAACGAGGCTAAAGGCAATGTTTTCTGTGTTGGAAATTGTTTTTTTTTCTTAATCTTTTTGTGTGGTGTGTGTGTGTGTGTGTGTGTGTGTGTGTGTGTGTGCTGTGTGTGTGTGTGTGTGTGTGTGTGTGTGTGTGTTGTGTGTGTGTGTGTGTGTTTGTGTGTGTGTGTGTGGTGTGTGTGTGTGTGTGTGTTGTGTGTGTGTGTGTGTGTGTGTCGTGTGTGTGTGTGTGTGTGTGTGTGTGTATGTATGTGTGCAATAAAGCTGGCCAGAAAACCGAAACACGAATGAAAGAAAAAGAAAAAGAAAGGAAGAGAGAAAGAAAAAAAAAGTTAGTTTTGAGACAGCTCACACGCGGTAATAGAAGTGGCAGTGACTTGGGTCCCCACATGTATACGTATGTGAGATATATCACCTTTAGGGGAGGTAAGGAGGGGGGGGAGGGGGA
>JAXIVD010008302.1:2500-10000 GCA_036785275.1 Cancer borealis | reverse complement strand
CATTGCTTGGAAAGTTAGCAATTTGACGCATTTTCATTTATACAAGGAATGATTGTTACAATCTTCTTATAAATATAGTGATGCGAAAACACGCAAATAGATCAAAGAAGTGTAATGTCAACAGTATGGAAAAAGAACATCGGTGTGGACGAGTCTGCACTTGAGATGGAGCCTCAGTTAAGTATACAAATAAAGGAGGTGATTCGGCGAACCTGGAGGACTCGAAGGAGTTTGACGAGAGAGACTGGAGCATAAAGGAGGCAAGTGGGAGCTGAGGAGGCAAGTGGAGCGTGACAGAGCCAGTCCAGGGGGGGCGAGGGGGTGGGCTGGCCGTAAAGAAGGACGCTGCGGCAGTAAACCTCTTCAATGTGTCACTGGAAGACCTCGTGCGGGCCCTACTACCTGCCTCAGGGGACTCCCACGGCTCCTCTTCTCGGCTCCTGCCTCCGTATCTTGCGCTGCACCGACCTGCCTCGTTACCTGCCTCGTCTGCCTGAAGTTGCCTTCCACGAGTCTGCCTTCCCTGCTTATCCACTCCCTATGTTCACTCACCAGCCTGCTTGCCGACACTCCTCCCAAAGCTGTTTGTTATTGTCTTTGTATATTCATCTGCTTTGCTTGTGTTTGCTGTTTCCAAGTCTCTCTGCATTTGACTTTGTTGTTCTCGTTGCCTCATTCGGGTTTTCTTCCCTTTTTATCTCTTCATTTCAGTCCTCATCTTCCCTCTCTCCGTCCTTATGCTTTATCTTCCTTTACCATATTTCATTGGATTGGAGACAGTTGTGGAAAAACAATTGCATAAAGAAAATTGAGTCTTCGTTTTTCACGTAAGTAATCAATCGCATGAATATGACATGAATGACATTGTATTATATTTTATCAACTACATCTGACCATCAACCGGTGAGTTGCTGAATTCTACAATGAATACTGTTCCTTCTATGGACGCGGCAGCTTTATTGACAAGAACCGTCTGAGTACTTGGTTACTTTGTTGTCCCAAGATTCCCTAGGGTTGAATATTTCCGTTGATTTCATCTTTATTTTAGATAGATTTGCTTGGGTCTCGGTGCACCACACAAAACACCAACGCTGGCTCCCGTAAGGCCTTCGCTGCGCCAACACGAGGCTGGAGTGAGTCCTCGACCGCTAGGGCTTCGCTAGTCTAAGAGTCGCTTCTGCCGCTCCACCTCCTGAAGTATTAACAGAGACGAGGAGGCTTCAGACTACATCTATCCTCCTCCTCCTCCTTCTCGTCCTCCTCCTACATCTCCTCCTCCTCCGCCTCTCTTCTTCTTCCTCCTCCTTACTCCACTTCCGGCTCCTCGTACTGTTCTCCTTCATCCAGCCTCGGTCTTCTCCCAACATAGTGTCTCTTCTCAAACACACACACATACTCTCTCTCTCTCTCTCTCACTCTCTCTCTCTCTCTCTCTCTCTCTCTCTCTCTCTCTCTCTCTCTCTCTCTCTCTCTCTCTCTCTCTCTCTCTCTCTCTCTCTCTCTCTCTCTCTCTCTCTCTCTCTCTCTCTCTATGAACTTTCCTCTCCCTCCCTTACTGTACTTCTTCTCCTGCTCCCCTATCTTTCCTCTTAAGGCAACTCACTCCCCTTGAAAGTGCTCCTCCCCTCAACCCTCATCTCCCTAGTCATTGTACTGGCTCTCCCACGGGCTCCCACACCTCCGAACCCTCCAAGCTGTGTTGCGCCGCGAGGGAGGTGTTGTTTCATCCCATTGCATTGCTCCGTTAAGGTCTTATAGTTCCATCCAAGGGTTCATTCAGCTCATCGCAACCTTTATTTTCTTTGCACGAGATCATCCGTTCACATAATTTTCCGTATCACTTCACCCATTCTACTTATTTTATTATTGACGCTCAGCATGAAATAGAAAACGTTATCTTTTCATGAATTATTTTGCAGTTTTTTGTTTCTCTCCTTCGACATTTTCCTATGATCCTATGATATTGCAAACTTTTAATAAACGATAAATAAGAGGCCAATATGTCACCTGAGTATGTATGTATGTATGTATGTATGTATGTATGTATGTATGTATGTATGTATGTAAGTGTCAAGACCTTCAGTACCTAAACAGAATAAAACTCTTGCCGTCCCACCAATCATACGTTCGTTTCCATCATGATCGTCGCCTCAGCTTCCAATCAGGTGCGTAAAGGAAAGTCCGATTTGACCAGCGCAGTCAGACGCTTGCAGAGGCTGGGTGGCACAGCTGACTCCAGCGTCCTATCAGCTGTACGTAATGGACCATTTGATCCCATCAGTTGAGGTCAGATGCTAAACTCTTCTTGTTTGTTTGTTTGAATGGAGATGTTGTCCCTTATGCGTGTGGAGAAAGGGATAAAGAGAGAGAAATAAAGAGAAAAAGGGAAGGTTTATTTTTTTTTGTTTCTGTGTCAATCTTTGTGATATTATTTTCTGTGCCACAAAAAGTCGCCGTGAGTTTCCTTGACTTAGTGACGTAACGTGTATATATTGACGTATCTGTTTATTTCTTTTATATTTATTAAATTAGTTATTTGTCCAGGCGTTCATTTATTATTCATCAATTAATTTATACTCAATCAATTTCTCACGTCTATACTGACATTCACTTTAATGTCAAAATTTATCATACTCACAAACGTGTTAATGGAGGTTCATGACCGGATAATTATAATGCCATTGATGTTCTTTTAGGTAGGAATTATAAACCATCATCATCATAATTATCATCAGACTGTATGATATTCCACTACGAGACAGACGCATCCCTCAGCCTTCTCTACTCATCTTTACCGGCTGCCCGTCTATTCCAGGCCAACATAACATAACTTCCTATCTCGTCTTTCCATCTATTCATTTATCTGTCTTGCCTTTACATATTTATAATCTGATTTGTAGGTAGAAGGTAAATAATCTTAATAATCTTGTACTTTTGTCTATCGTAGATGATTATAAAAACCCACTTTATTTTACGTCAGAAACCAAAACGGTGACATTTTTTCTGTATGTATATCAAGGTTAGGAAAGAACAGAGTAGAGAGGCTGATCAGACACGCTGCTAACTTGTTATACTCACTGAAGGTCATCATTAGCGGTTCTTCAGTTCTTCCCGCCAACTTCCCTCCTAATAAGGCTAGAGTCGAGTTCTGTCTCTCTGCTGGTAAGGATAACTGGGCAGGTCTGTGGGATTGGGTGATGCTAGACTGCTGACGAAGCGATGCGAGGGTGTGAGACGTTGATCTGGCTTACCTTCTTGTATTGTATGTGTGTGTGTGTGTGTGTGTGTGTGTGTCTGTGTGTGTGTGTGTGTGTGTGTGTGTGTGTGTGTGTGTGTGTGTGTGTGTGTGTGTGTGTGTGTGTGTGTGTGTGTGTGTGTGTGGGTGGGTGTGGGTGTGTGACGAAGGGAATGGGCAGTGGAGAAAACGAGAAAGGGGAGTGAGTCGATTTATATAAAAAAAATGATAAAGGATTATCTGAAAAAATACGACAACGAGAGAAGAAATTGCTTGTTTTTTGTCATCAAGGCTTCTGTTTCCCGTTTGGCTGATGATTCAAGAGTTTTTTTTTTTTTCAGAGGTGTACTTTTTTTTTTATTGTTAGGCTCAATTTTTTACTTCTATTTAATGTAAAGTACGTGAAAATATGACTATCAGTGTCATGGCAAGAACCATTACTGATGGATGGAGGAGCTGCGTGATGAAGGAAGGGAAGGAGAGGAAGGAAAAGTGAGGGAGGAGGGGAGACGGCAAGGTAAGGCAAAGATGAAGGAAGGAAGGAAGGGAGGGAGGGAGGGAGGGAGGGAGGGAGGGAGAAAGGGAGGGGGGAGGGAGGAAGGAAGGAGGGAGGGAGGGAAGAATGGGTGGAGGGAAGGAGGGAGGAAAGGAGGGAGGGAGGGAGGGAGGGAGGGAGCAAGAGAGGCTGTGATGGATGGTTCTATGGGGAAAGTGGACTGACTGTATTTCGTTCAAAAAATAAGGTTATGTAAAAGAATATTTTACTTGATATTTGAGATTAGTTTATCTATTCTGAGAGAAAGAAGGCGAAAAAAAAAAGGAGAGAGAGAGAGAGAGAGAGAGAGAGAGAGAGAGAGAGAGAGAGAGAGAGAGAGAGAGAGAGAGAGAGAAGAGAGAGAGAGAGAGAGAGAGAGAGAGAGAGAGAGAGAGAGAGAGAGAGAGAGAGAGAGAGAGAGAGAGAGAGAGAGAGAGAGAGAGAGAGAGAGAATAAGGATTAGAATAAGTCTGTGCGGTGCTCCATATCAACTCGTGAGTAAAATGTAAGATAAGGAGGCGGAGGAGACAGATAGCTACAAACACAGGCTAGACAAGGAAATATGATGAATTCTTAGGGAAGGTAGAGGTTCAAGCAATGGTGTAGAGTCGGTATCACGCTCTGGGAACTCTGTCAGCCTGTTTTATAGTGCCTCCATTGAGCCTCGTAGATCCAGGAGGCTGTAATGGAGCGTCTAACAAGCCTGGCTCTACAAAGAACGAAGATTAATGGTGATGGGGCTAGGTGGTGATGGGGCTGAGTCAGTGTTGTTTGGGGAAGGGGAAAGGCTTGCAAACTCGCTGCGGATTAACTGAGACTACTTCTAAAACTTCTATCTATATTTTCATTTTTTTTTTATCATTATTTTTTTTTATGGTTGTTCACTTTTACGGCACGACTTATTTTTTTCTTCGTTTTCATTTCTCTTTATCTCGTGACTTATTTCTTTTTTTTGTGTAGTAACTCTTTCCTATTTTTTTTTCGTCTTTTGTTTTATGTCTTTGTCGACTAAGAAAGTAATAATCGTATGGAATGCTCACTCCCTCTTCTTCTTCCTCTTCTTCCTCCTCTTCCTCCTTCTCCGTTTCCTCCTCCTCCCCTCCTCTTCCTCCTTTCTCCTCCTCCTTCTCCTCCTCCTCCTCCTCCTCCTCCTCCTCCTCCTCCCTCCTCCTCCTCCTCCTCCTCCTCCTCCTCCTCCTCCTCCGTCTCCTCCTCCTCCTCCTGGTCTGACAAGGCTTTGTATGGTGTCCAGACTGTCTTGTCCAGCGTGGAGTGTCTCGGCAAATGAATTATTCACGTGATGCAAATTAAATATATATGCAAATGCCTTCATATATATTTTCCACGTTATGAAGCTGACGTGTTAATATATGTGTGTATATGTGTTGAATAAAAAGCAAATGATATATATGTGTGATAGTGTTCTAGAAGGCTACTCGGTGCCTTAGAAAAGATTGTGACGAAAAAAAGACGAAAAATATATATGTTGGCCCAAGCTGACTAGTTTTGGACAAGTTTTGGTGTTATGACTCTTCTTCCAGCGTAAATTACAACCAAGGAAGGATTTAGGCCTATCTCCTCTTTTTCATTTTCATAATGATATGCTATTCCCCTTTTTTCTTTTTATCTTTTATTTTCTGGTTTAATAGAACTTGAAAACAAAAAAGGTCGGCGTGGCTTTGGGCGAAACATTCTCTAACCAGCCTTTGAAGAAACACACGCTAGGGTTCTAAGGCTACCAGTTTGTACAATACTATATATTTTTTTTTCTTATGTGTGAGGCATATTTAACAGCAATCTACTATAACGGCTTTCCAGATCATGTAGCTACTTCATTGCTTTGGGCTGGACATTTTTTTACAGCTGGATGTATGGGAAAAGAAAATGAAAGAAGGACACATGAAGCTGGGGAGACGTGGCAAAGAAAATGGAGGTTCTTTTTCTTTGTTGTTGAATGAAGGTTGCCACTCGTAAGCTCCTTTGGCTGCCCTGAACCAAGTAAGGCTAAAGGCGAGGAGGAGGAGGAGGAAGAGGAGGAGGAGGAGGAGGAGGAGGAGGAGGAGGAGGAGGAGGAGGAGGAGGAGGGAGGAGGCCTTGAGCTCTTTGCGTTAAGTCCTGCACCTCTAGAATGGCTTATTGGTCATCCACGATCCCTTCATTGATATTTAATCTGGATCGTTAGGTTTCAAGTCTCCTTTGTAAATCCTTTCTATTGAGTCTTCAACAACATGCAAGGGATACCACAGCACCAAAATAGCTGTTGCACAAAGGGAATGCTTGACACACTATCTGAAGGTATATAAACCAAGCAATGTGAAGGCCTGAAGATTATCAATTATATTACATACTATTCTACTATTACTATTATACTATTCAACATTCCTAGTAACCCTTAGAGGATAAAAAATAATCATAATACCTCATTAAACTTCTGGGTAAGGAAAGGCCCATAAACCCTCTTTTTTTCCATTCAGCTTCTTATAGATCTCTTTCACCCCTTTGGAACACTCTCTCTAACGTCTGTGGCTCGGAAATGGGTTACTTCCGCCCCATTGAAGCCTGAAAGTAGTGTTGACGAAGCGGCTGGAGAAGAACCCGATCACGACTTCATTATTGACTATCTGAGCGACGTGTGGGTGGTGGTGTGGGTGGTGGTGATGGTGGTGGTGGTGGTGGTGGTGGTGGCATATTGGCGGTGAATTGGACGATAGTGGTGATTACTAGCTATGAGAGAGAGAAAAAAAAAAAAGAGAGAGATAAACAAATAGACTAGTTTGGCCTTATTTGATGTCTACCATAAAAAAAAACGCAGAAAAAAATTTAAGAAAAAAGAAAATATATGGAAGACGACGCATTTTTTTCTTCATATATTATTATCAAAACACACTGCCCATTTAGTCTCCCTATGAACACCTTCCTCACTTCTTATCAGGAGAGCGACACATTCCGGGAAAAAAATGAAATATGTTGAATACATTTAACACTTAAGACAAACTTCCCAACAAGGGCTATGTTGACACAGCCCAGCGGCACGCGAACGAAAGGGAGGGAGAGGTGCTGTGGCTTGTGAAGAGGAGGAGGAGGAGGAGGAGGAGGAGGAGGAGGAGGAGGAGGAGGAGGAGGAGGAGGAGGAGGAGGAGGATGGTGGTAAAAGAAAAGAAGAGGAGAGAAAAAGAAGTAGAGCAAGGGGAGCAAGAGTAAGAGGAAAAAGAACACTAGAAGAAGGAAGAGTAGGAGGAGAGCGAAAGAAAATATAGAGAAAGAAAGGAATGGAGCAAGGGAAGCAGAAGGAAGAGAAGTAAAGAGGAAGAGATAGGAAGGGAGAAGAGTAGGAAAGGAAATGGATTAAGAGAAGGAGGAAGAGAATGATTATGATAAGGATGGGGATACAGGGGAGAGAATGAAGGAAAAATTGAAAAAAAGATGAAGAGTAGCAGAGGTAAGACGGTGAGAAGAAACACACCTTAACACTACACTTGATTTAGAATAGACAGTCAGGGAATAAATGTATGCTAAGCGAGGGTTCTGTGTATATTTTGATTATGTATATGCAGATGAATCAATGGCGAAAATTTTGTTGAAGCTATTTAATGATTTAGTTTCATTAATGGTGTGTAGTGTATGTGGCTGAATGCGAAGTCTGCTCCTGTATACTGTGTGTGGCTGAGGCTTACGTGGCGTCAAATTGCTGTTAGTGAAATTGTTACCCTATATAGACCAAAAAATAGGA
>JAXIVD010008301.1:0-15000 GCA_036785275.1 Cancer borealis | reverse complement strand
GTGATAATTGTTGAATAATTGAGTGTGACGAAACAACAATTCATCACAATAGAATAATAGAATAACATCATCACATTCCTTCCATCATTGTATAAATCATCTCAGTATTTAGCAATTATTTTACCTTCATTTACGTAAGTCCCGTTGATTAAAGTAGCAATTCATATTTACTTACGTCACTTTATCTAGCTAGCAATCATGCCTCACTAGTCCTAATTAGTGCAGTAATTAATGAATGTGAGGAAGTTAGTGGCAGAGTAATGAAGATAGAGGGAGGCAGGGAGGAGCAGGAACAGAGGCAGAGTGTTGTTGAAGGGATGGTGATGCCCTGCGGAAAGTAAGTATATAATCTCCTTTCCTCCTACAGGTTGAGTCTCTGCAGCAGGAGGTAGCGGCCAGACACTCCTCCCTCCCTGTTGACATTCACCACCATCGCCTCAACACCGGCATCACACTAGGTCAGTCTTCCCCTCTCTCTGTTGGATATTCCCGTAATCTTTTCCTTCTTAACCTGATGCAGTTATTCTAGTATTCCTCTGCCTTCTGTTGTGTAGATCAAATTAGAGTGAGACTTAATTCTCATTTATGTAGATTTTAATTAACAAACTTACCAAGTGTAGGAAGTGGAAATAATTAGCAAGTTGTGTTGATTTTCTTGATAATATTTTGCTGATTTCACATTCCCTATTAATGCATGTTTCTGCACATTAGTTATTGTAATGTTGATTATTTAGATGGCAGTAATGGATATATAGATATACTTCAGTGTTTACTTTTTCATGTCAATTCAAGGCCACTTTTATTTGTGAGGTTTGTTTGAGTGTAGGTAATGTTTTCACAGTAATTATTATTATCACGAATGGAAATGAGAACTTTCTTGCACATGTTATTTTGGCAATCAGTTGGTCATGTGCCTTTTGCATGGAATGAAATCCTGCTTCCAAAGTTGAGCTCACAGGCAGTGTAGCTTGTCAAAGCTTATCATCAAATTGAATACAATGTTTCACTACAGCAATGAAATAATCAGTGTGCCTCACCCTTTCAAAATGCGTAATATATTATCACTAATTGTTATGGAAAGGGAAAAATGTACCTTCTGCCCATTTGGCTTTGTTCACTGTATATAAATGCAACAGAACACTGTATAAGGATTTAATCTGAGTCAGTTGTTTAGTGTATAAATGTGTTGGTGAAGACGAGACAAAAATCTATTATGTATTCCTAGTTAACTTTTTTTTTTGTCTTTTATATAAAAGAAAAAAAATAAGTATAATAGTGTCATGTATTTACCTACTTTCTTCATCTAATTATTTGGCAATTTATTTGGAAAAGAGTTTCAGGACCTATCCTTATGAGTGGATATTCTCCTCATCAACTTCAAGCTGATATCATGAAATTCTCTTTTACATTTGTTGGTTATTACTAATGATGGATTGCAATGAACTGACATTCCTTTCTTTAGTTACTGGAAGGTATTAGAGGGAGCTAAGTAACATTGGTGGCCTTGACTAACACTGCAGTGAGCTGTATCTTAAAGAGGACAATGACCCACAGAGTTTGCCCCGGGTAGTGTGTGCTCCATGACAGGTGTTCCCCGACCTTCCGTAGGTTAGTCACCCCGTCACCCTTGCCTCCACTCCCTCCTCCCTCCTCCCTCCTCCCTCCTCCCTCCTCCCTCACTCTAGAACCAGCATGAACCGTCTATTTCCGTCATCCTTGTTACTATACTATACTATACGTACCTATTAGTGCATGTCTGGCCCAGTGGCGTTGATAGTGGTCAAGTGTATGTCAATGTGTTGTATTCTAAATGTTCCATGTTTCACTTACATACTTTAGTTTTGCATGAAATTGATGATCTATATGAAAACTATGAAATGTATTTTTGTTTAGTATTTTATAGGAAGAACTTTTTCTGTAAATGCACCTTGCAAGTTATGTTTTAATTACTGTTGTTGTTCAGCTCATTTATTGTACTATTAACTCCAACCCTGTCCTAACCCCTTGTCTAAAGCAGTTTTGGTGATGTATGTATATATTTTTTTCTATGGTTAGGCCTATAGCACCTATAGGCTTATTTTTAGAGGTCCAACCAACTCTGCTTTGATGGCATGGATTGGTTAAGCATCTAGACTCAACACAGCCTCGCCACATCACCAAAACTGACCTGGCAAAGCGGGGCAGGCAGGATTGGAGTTCGTAGTCACATTATATTATAGCTTCTCACTTTAATTTCTGCTTCATCTTTAGTGTTCATCATAAAATTTGTATTAGCAGAGCAACTTAGGAACAGTTTATTTCAGCATCACCATTACTAGCTTCACACCAACACTCATTTACCAACTTACAATGAAACGCATCCTCGGGCAGACGTCAACGAGCCACCCTTCCTGGAGATGTGCATTTCCTGTGACAACCTGCGCTGTGACGGAGACGGCCGCCCACCCAACCCCCGTGTGAGTGTACAGGTGCTCAACCCACCACAGACTGCCTGGCTTCAGTATGCCCAGACTGAGGTTATTGAGGTGAGTGTTGCTCAGTCAGGTGTGTGTAACTGTCCACTCAGGTAATTATGACACTTGTATCCTAGACTTTCTAGGAATGCATTAAGACAACATGATAGATAAACTGTACTTGTTTTTTTAAGTTTTTGCTTTTCAGTAACTTTTTTAATTAATTATTTTTTTATTTAAACTTCCTTTACACACACATGCAAAGTGACAACCACAACCAGACACAAGCCAGCTGTTTTGTGCTTGATCTGTGCCATTTTTCAGTCCTTATGAGCATTATTTCCTTACAGACAACCAGTAATCCCAACTTTTTGTCGACTGTAAGTTTCCGAAAGAGTGATGGACTGGACTCCCAGACACAAGTGCGCCTGGTAGTGAATGACGTGCGGGAGAGAGTCACCAACACCACCACACAGCTGGGACAAGCAACGGCAAGTACAAAAACAGTGGATCTGGTGCTTTGAAAGTGTGATATTTATGTGGATATAATCAGATTATTGCCGATCTTAAGCATAATGTTTATATAGATGACTTCGCAAGATGTATTATTGTATTTTCATGTTTTTCTCTGGACTGTTTTTTTTTTAGCAGGTAAGCCTTGGAGGTTTGCATGAGACTGGCCGCTCTCGTCTAAGTTTGGTGTCCCCAGCCGGCAGGAATGTCGGCTTCATCACTATAAGCGCATGGACTCTTGAACCAGAATCTGTGGATGCTTCCTCGCACACTCCCAGTAATGCCACACCTCATCACCAGCCTGTAAGTCACCTTGAGGCTCAGATTTACAACATTCAACATCAAAACTTTCAACCTGACCACTTTTATAACCTTGAAAATAACAATTCTTCCCATGCATTCTTGTCTCCAGTGACGCTTCTCGCCTTCCTTAGCTAAGTGTTGGTGATATGTATGTTTATGATATGATAATAATGTTTCACCCTCCCCTCCTCCACCCCCCACCAGGCTCCTCCCCCTGTTGCCTGTCACCGCCGCACACAGTCCCTGCCGCCGCGCCTCAGCTCCAAGACGCGCCACCCCACGCAGGGCCACCTCAGCCTCCTCTTTGACAATCCCACCATGGCCACCTTCAGGTTCCACTCAGGCCTCGGGGGGGACATTGCCGTGCTAGAGGTGATGGCTGAGAGCAGATATTGCTTCTTGTTCCCTCAGCAGCTTCTGTAAGTTATCATCAGTATGTTTGTGTTGGTGCCTTTCTGCCTCGTTAAACTCTGTCACAAGAAAGGGTTGGACGATGATCCGTTAGTTTTAATTATTGTACATATTTGGTATATGTTGAAACCCTCTCAACTAAAGAATAATATCCAATTAAAAAGCCAGCATCAGAATTTTGAGATTGAACTATGCAATATAAAGGTACATTCTAGAAAACAGGATTATTAAAGATGATTGATTATGATGTTGATAGTGACAACAATATGTATTTTGTCAGACGGTTGTGGATCTCAGAGGAAAGGCGGTGGCAGGAGGAGCTGTCATCACTGGGGGACCTTTCAGACCAGTGGCACACCAGGCAGATGGCACTCCTCAACCAACACGTGACACTCATCAACATTTACAACATGGCACTCGACACCCTGGACGCAGCAGCACATTCTGGTAGTGTGTCGGGAGCAGAGCTATTTCTTAACTCTGTTCTATTACTTAGTTTTATAAATGATAAACGCCTTTAAAGAAAATATAGGACTGTAGCAAACAACTTCTTTCCGGGAGAAACATATAAACAAGTATCAGTTATATAAAAAAATATCTTTATTCCTGATTATATTTCATCCTATTTATATTTTCAGGTTCGAGTTTTAAGAAGAGTACAGATAAAGGTGAATCCTCTTTGGAAATGTCCCCAACCAACCTTCACCTTCAGAGGCTTTGGGCACAGAATGAATCTCTCCGTCGGTCTGGTTTTTATGATATTATTACATGTGGCATCTTCACTGCATTCTCACAAGGCTACAAGAAGGGAGGACTAGTCAAGTAAGTGTCTATCTCTCCTCTTAACTGAACTTTCTCTCCTCAATGAACCAACTCAAAAAACAGAATACTTTGAAGTGCAAATATTCACTTTGCTACATATATTTTTCCAGTATGCTGCAGAAGGCCAAGAGCTCCCGTAGGACACCAGGTGGAGGTGACAAGGCCTGGGCGAGTGAGGCAGCTGTGGAGGGCATCAAGAGGCTGCGGCAGGAGGTGGTGACTCTGCTGCGTTCTGTGCTGGTGACGCTGCGGCAGGATGACACGGAGACCATCACTGCCCTTCTTACTAAGCTGCAGGATAAGGTGATCATTACAAACATGTGTATTTTATATTGTTTGTTTATATATTTAATGTATATATTTATTTATTTCAATGTTTATAATATGTTGTTTATGTCCATCTTTATATACCATCATCTGTTTCATCATTGGCAGCTAATAGCACTGGTTTGTGTATTTTAAGAATTCAGTTTTTTTCAATCATATTCTCTCATCTTGATCCTTTCAGACGCGTTCCTTGTTAAATGTCATAGAACCGTCTTTAGTGGAAGAAGCTTTTGAGTTCTTGGATCAGATCAGAGTCCCACAAAACCCATCGCGCATCTTGACCCTCGCCACTCGAACTTACTCCAACTACAATATATCGGGATACTTGAGCCCAGAAACAGCCTTAGACATAGAGTTGATGAGTCCTGATGCACCAAACTTACCAGTGTATGGGAATCCAGAACACAGACAGGGTGAAGCAGAAAGAACTACTAGTGTTATTAATGTTAAAGATATTGATATTATGGATATACAAGAGAACAGTATATATAGACCCACTGACGAGCCTGAACCTTGGGATCTGATTCAACTTAATGTTCAGGCTAGTATTATGTGCCTCACTAGTAAGATTAAAACCTATTGTACTAGAATAAATGAATCCAGAGTAAAGGGAATGAGTGAGAGTGTAAGTGGAGAGTTACAGAATGAACTACAAAGCAAAGAGAATAACAATAAGAATGCAGGACAGAACGATGGAACAGATACAACCCAAGGTCAAGTTAGCGTCACAGAGGCACAGAACATCACCTCAACCTTAGCTGCTCAAACCCAGGCCATGATATCTTCCTCCGTTGGCTCTGATTCAAGTCACGCCTCAGGGAAGTCCATGTCATCTAGTCTTGGTGTGGCGAGGACCAATGAAAGTCAAAGGTCCTCCTGCTCAGCCACGCCCGATGTGTCTCCGTGCGAGGAGGACAGTGGCATTGGTCTAGAACGAGTGACGAGTGAAGTTGAGCGGACAGACTGTATAAGTGACGGTGGTCTGTCTGTGGATGAGGAGAGGAGAGAGGAACTCCTTCCCTTAGATAAGACTGAAGTGAAGCGTGCAGAGAAGGAGGAACAATTGATAAACAGTGATGTGCGTTATGGAATGGAAACCAGTGTGATCAAATCTGGTAAGTTAGAATCCATTATGGAACAGAGTATAGAAGATTTAGGACCGAGTTTAGAAGGGGAAGTGAAGTCTAATCAAACGTCAATGGATGATGGAATACTGTGCTCAGAAAGTGGGACTG
Source organism: Cancer borealis (assembly GCA_036785275.1). Taxonomy (NCBI): domain Eukaryota; kingdom Metazoa; phylum Arthropoda; class Malacostraca; order Decapoda; family Cancridae; genus Cancer; species Cancer borealis. The sequence continues at coordinate 8,936 of JAXIVD010008301.1, read as the reverse complement.
TAAATGAAACGGAATCTGGAGTGACTAATACAAACTTGAATACCAATGCAAATGGAGAATGCAACGGTGAAGAAACAAATAAAAACCAGAAGAACTCCACAGACGATACAAAAAGCAAAGAAACCTCAGAAATGACATCATCTTCATCTGAATCCAAACACAAAGGTAGAGCCACGCCTGAGGAGGTGGATTGGGTAGCCGAGGTGAGGCCCAGTATGAAAAAGCTGCGCCAGGCTATGGATGGCCTGATGCGCACTGCCCGCCTCGTCCACAGTGTGTTCAGACTACAACAGACTCCCGAAGCAGCACAACAAGCACACAACATCAAGTACAGGAGGGACATCTGTTTCTCCCAGGCAGTGAGTATCAATATCACACATTACATCACTTTTAGATACTTACATTGCTTTCCTATATATGTTTACTAGTGATGAAGGAAGATTAATACACATCTTCACATCTTCCTTCCTCAGCTGACCTCCTTAGTGACCAGCTTGATGACCCGGCTTTGGTGTAGGAAGGCGGATCCGCTCTTTGTGACTGTGTTGGCTCACCTCGGACCACTGGCTGAGTTTGAGTGTCTTGTCTCCTGTCATGGGTGAGTGGGGATGGGCTTAACCTTTTTTTTCAGGTAATTTAGGGATTCTACAGTTCTATTTATTTATCTTGATGTTCATATTTGTGTCGTTCTTCTACATTGTTGATATTTATAGAATATTATGGTTGTTTTCTTAGGAGTTTTGATTAATTATACTATATTTAAGCCCAGGAAAGTATTGAATTACTAACACTACCGTTTTGTTCTTTGTAATACTGTAGACAGCACGGGATCAAAGTTAGATTATTAACAAACAATATGAAAAATCACCACTTGACAAGAAATCAAGTAACAAGTATATAACAATTAAGAGTGAGTACAGATTCCAGACTTATAAAGGTGTTGTTGTAGGAATGATGAAGGCATGTTGGGTGACATGGTGGTGGCCGTGGAGGACCTCGGAACAGTGGAGTTTGTGATGGTGTCGGCTGCAGGGCCACAGAACGGAAACAGAACACGCAGCGAGGGCGCCACACCTCCACAAATCACCTATGAGCTGCCAATGTCACATGTGTCAGGAAACAGGCAAGTTCATAGGCATAAAACTACTCACAATTCACTTTTTTTGTTCTTTTCTTTTCTTTTTTATCTCCTTACCCTTTACATTCATCATCAATATTGTTTGTCAAATGGATTCCTTACATAGTGTACATCATTGGGTGAAGTATAAATATTTTAATACTCATAATAATGTTGATTGTTCATCCTTGCTTCATCAGGTGTGGACTGAGAGTGGTGTTGCCAATACCAGAACACGTGTTCAGTCTCCTTCCCAACACCAACACCCAGCAGCCCAATGACCCTCCAACCTTCTGTATCACTCCAGTTCTCTTCAACATTGGAATCAACGAAGAGGTAAAGTAATGCAATGTGGTATTACCTGAGCACAGGACAGTAGTTTAAATGCACCAAGTGTTGAGTACTAATGTTGTTTAATTTAGCTATAACATTTTATGCAAGGATGTAAAACTGTTATGTATGGATATAAAATAACTATATAATTAACCATGATAGTTACAGTTAGGTTCTGGTACTACATAATTAATAGCCTAGTTAACACACTAACCTTCGGGTCTTTCCTCAACAGGCAACACTGGCAGAGAAGCTTGGCACTGATGGTCCTCAGACACGGAACAACCAGGACAGTTATGAGCGCCTCTCACAGTACTACCATCGCTTTAAGAAGCTTCCCTTACCACAGGAAAGCAGCAGAAGTAAGCACTAATATTCACCTTAACATTATACTTGATATTGCTAAGAGAGTTGTATTTAGTGAAAATTAAATATATGAGTGTTAAATATTTTGAATTATGTTATCTGCAGGGGTTCCATCTATGGGGAGTGAAGTACCGTTGGTGGATTTAATTGATAAGCTCGGAGTGGAAGTGATGTCTTCAAGAAGCAAGAATCCTGCCGTGCTCTACCTTGCAGCACAATGTTGTCGTGCGATGGCAGGTGAGGGCTGATTGGTTGTCTGCAGCAGCTCACAAGTATTCTGCTGTTATGTTTTTCTAGTTTTTTATATAATCATGGCTTCAAATTGAGCCATCGGAAATTAGTATTGGTTTAACTTTAGGATGACAAATATATTTTAATGTTTTTCTAGTTTTTTATATATTCATGGCTTTAAATTGAGCCATCAGAATTTAGTATTGGCTTAAATTTATGATGGGAAATATGTTTTTGGAAGTATATGTTTTAGCCTCACTGGATACATTATTAGTCCAATGCTGTGTTTGAAGATCAGCGTCTATTACTAACCTTATCCTTGTGATGCCTGGTGGTTGCAGGTCTTCGCTTTGCTTCCTGCAAGAGTGGCAAGGATCGGACAGGAATGAGTGCCACTTTGGAACAAGCAAGTATCTTGGCAGCAGAGTATGACTTGGCAGAAACTGAATTCCAGCGCGCTATGAATTGCATGCGAAGGTAAGATACTTGTTTTATTCAGTATGGAAAAAGATTAGACAAGAGACAGATTTTTGAAGTGGCTGTGAAAACTAACTAGATCATAATTGTAACATGTTTGTCAAAAATTGTGTAGTGTTTCTTTGAACCTACTAACTACATTGATCATCCCTCCCTCCCTCCCTCCTGCAGCTCTATTGCAATCTTATGCATTACTGACTTGTCCTGATTCTTTGTATCTGTCATACAAGAGCCAACACATAATTCCTTAATTGCCTTATTTGGTAATCTCTAAATACAAACAGACCATTATTCAAGAAATTCTATGAGTTCTCTATTAAGAGGATGTGATAATTAATAGTTCTCAATTTGCCTAAACATAACTTTTTTTCCCCAGTGAGGGCACGAGATTGGAGAACTGCCACAAGAACATTGGGTCCCGGAGGTATGCGTTCTCGGCCATCAACCTCACCATGTTCCCCAAACAGTACCGGCCACCCTCGGGAACCTACGGATCCAATCTGACCTAGACATGGACATTACAACTTGTATTTTTTTATGCACAGATGTTTGTATGATTGTATTTCCTAGTCAGTGTATGTCAAGTGAATGTGAATGCATGTATGTGGTTCTAGTGTATACAATCTTGATTATGATGGCTCAGTTTGCATCGGAGAAAGAAATTTTGAAAAATCAATTATCTAAGATCAGCTTTTGACTCTTGATATGCAAGTTAGATATGTATGTTTTATTAAAAATTGTTATATAATAATACATTTCACATTGAAGGTCTGTTTGATGCATGTCAGAGCTCATGAGGTGTTAATATTGATCATAGCTTTTCATCCTTGCATGGAGCAGAGTATATCACTTGGTAGGCTGGGAGTCAGTTCTTCTTTCATGACACTGACTCTTAGAAGCAAGATAAAATAACCAAAGACTGATTCTAATTTCCATTTGTTTTTAACTGGTTGTCATAATCTTCATTTTGAAAGGCAAGTTTCATACATACTTGGGTGAGTTTCAACACCAGATACATGCTGAGTACTGCACACTACGACAACAGATACATACCGAATACTGCACACTAGGACAACAGAATCTCAATTGAATTAAATCTTATATATCATTATGAAAATATGCAAAATTATGTTTTATTATATCATTTAGGTTTTATTGTTGGCTGACGTTCACTGACAATGTTCTATGAGAGCAATTTAGCTTCTATGCGAAAGTGAATTTACTTTTTATTAATCATGATTAGGTAATACAGGAACACCAACGATCATCAGCGTGTGTGTGTGTGTACAAGTAGTCAGTTTATCAGAAAAACACAACCAATTATTCCTGAAACTGGAATATCTTTGTTGTGTTATCGAATATTTGTCTCTATATCAAAATTTAAACATTTTAACTATGACAGACAGTTTTGTGTGTGTAGCTTAAAGTGCTTATAGAAGTGTCAAAGAATGCACTATAAATTATTACACTGATAAATACTGTATATAAATTATATATTTATACTTGTATAGCAAATGATCTGTTAACATTTAAAATGTTCACCTTTGTATTATATTAGACCATTCATTGAGTTCCACCACAACTATTCATACATTATTATGATCATATCATGAGCCTTGATGCCTCATGCATTAACTGAATCTTGTGCCGAGTGATCTTGTTTGTGTAAATAGTCTTCACACACCATCACTTTAGTGTAGTGTTACGTCAACGCACCGTCACCGCCACCACACCAGACGCAGGGTTGTGTCTGGTGTGCTGAGTACTGCACACCAACCTTCAGTGTGCAGTGTGTATGATGGACTCAGATTATATGACATGATGTCTTTTGAAGAACATGTTATTAGTGACTTAACTGATGTCATATTGACTTCACTAAAACCTATATTGGAAACCAGTTTTGTACATAATAAAAACGTTTAATAAATTGTTGGATTAGATTATGTACACTATAAAAGTTGTACATTTTTAGAGTTTGATGAACAGGTTGGATGTGTATGATATTCTTCTATAGGATATGTTGTTTCCAAATGTGAAGAAAAGCTATTAACACTATTGCAAATACTAACACTCACAATGCAGGACTTGTGTTCTTCATGGTCCTATTATTGTTGTAGACTTATATCATGTTTATCAGTATACAGTGAACATTTATTTTATACTGATTGTATTCTTGCAGTGACAAGTATTGAGGAAAAACAAAATTTCACTGCAAGCTTAATACTGTCAAACCTACACAGATGAAAGAGCTTACAAATTGTTGTATGTAAGTTGTTCTACTTAGCTGAAGAACATGTTTGTTGTAAAGTTATGAAGTTTTACGAAGCAATGGTTCTTGTATGTAAGGATGTTGTTTTGTGGTCAAGTAAACAATGAGGTTATGAAGATGGAAGATGGATGTTGAGCGGCCAAAGTAATGACACAAAACATCATAACACACTAACAGGTGCAGTGCTGGGTGTTGTCACTTTAGTTGTACCATTTTGAAGTTGGGAAATATTTTATGTTTATTCAATTAATTTATTATTTATTTTGTGGTGATGGTGTTGATGTCTTATGATTCTTAATGTTTTTAGTCTCATTCATACATATATTCCAATAATAGGCTATTGAGTCATAATTCAAAGATTAAAACAAGGTTGTACTCATTATAATGCTTGTTTTTGAGAAACCAAGACATTTTAATAAGAAAGGAAAAGTTTTAAAAATGTTGTCAATTGTACATTCACATTTTCCAATCCAGAGTCACCTGTGTACTGTATCCATTATGTTTTCATAAGACATCACCTTCTCCAGCTTTTAATTAAGTATTTTATTTATCAATTGTACCTGATTTTACTATATAACAAAACTCACATGTTATAATAGGCATGTGTCATTCAAGTGATGAATATTTGTAGTTTGTATGCAGATATCACTTTTTGTTATGTTTCTGTAAATTATTTCCCAAGAATCGTGAATAAAAAAAAGCATATAAAATTTTTGCAAAAGATGTGTCATGCAGAACTTTGATAAGATTGATAATAAGCATCATAATGAGAGGACGTCATATACTGTAGTAACTTGTGTGCTCAAACATTATACATAAGCTTCGTTAACAATGGTGATGTGTTGTTGTGAGGCACCGAAGACCTTCATTCCTCGAACACCTAATTGTTGCTCTCATCTTTTGTGGAGCTTTTCTCTCGCCCTTCATGAAGACTGTCACTTGTCTGGCTTCTTGTACACCAATTAAAAGTTGTTACTTGTTAGTGTAGTGGCAGCCTCTGCATAAACTAATATATAAAGATAAACTTGTAATATTTCTGCTATTTTTCTAGATACTTCATGTTTAAAGAAAAGAAAAAATATACGTGTTTTATTCTCACTAAGGTAAAATTAATGTATTGGATGCCTTCAAAGCTGTAAAGATGACGTGTTCAGACTGCAACAAGAACAAACTTTTTCCAGTCACTGCATTAAGGGAGTTGATGAGAACAGGTAAATAGGTGTGTGGAGATGCACAAGCTTGTGAAGGTAATGCTTCCAGTGGACAATACTTTAGGAAGTGATGCTGAGTTTATAAACCTTTAGAAGCCTTAGAACTTAGCTATACGGAGGTTAAATTTCCATTCCAAACCACTTCAAACTGTTAACTTATGAACCAGCAAATGACTTTACATTTTGATCAATATATTCACTGCCTGCTTTAGACATCTTCACTTGTGTTATGCTGGTTGTGAATTACTAAATGAAGTGCATGTGTTCAGTGCATGGAAACTTCTTTGAGAAACCTCAGGATTGACTGACCGATACAGGTTTCATGACATTGCAATGACCAAGGTTCAAACAATCTGAAACTATAAGTATGTAGCTGAAAGGGTTGACTCAAAACTTCAAGATATGTTGAAGACATGTAAATCTAAGACAAAAAAATCATGGGAAGGCAACACAGAAGAGTGACCTTCCAAACCATACACTTTCATGTGAGGAATACTCAATGAAGATTAGTAATGAGATAGTGCATGATGTGTGTGTTGAGTGCACGGGGTACCTCGAGTGAACCCACTCCGGCACCGAGAGGGGCTGGTGGTAGATATATAATTATGAAGCACAATTATGTAGGGCAACGCCTTCAAAATTACTAGAACATCATTTTAATCTGCTGCAGACATTTGATTGATGAGATGATACAGTGCAAAGCAATTCCAATCCAACAAAATCATTTAATATATATTTTACCATTATACATAGTAAGCTCCTGTGGGCCAGATACGAAGGGCCAATCTCAGGTGGCAATCTCTACACACACCAGTGTTCACCCAGCCCCTGTAGAGAGCAGACCTCCTCCCGCTCTCTCGCTGGACCTTGTGGTCGAGTTTACTCCCGCCATGGCCACTCCTAAGAGGCCCCCTGAGTCTTCCGCTGACGATGACGGCTTCCTCCCTGTACGGAGGAAACGTCAGAAGAAGCCGGATGCCCCGGCACTCCAATGTTTTGGAGGATCACCGAGCACAATCTGGACAGCCCTTACTCGGTTGTCACGTGGTTGGAGGACGAGCTCAAGCTCCGTCTCCGGGTGGAAGTTTCCCGCACGGGAGACTTTTTCATCCGGGGAGCAGACTGGGGCCACGCCACGTCACTGCAGGAGGTAGCAGACGGACAGCCGCGAGGCATTGTCCTGCTGCCGAGGGAGGTCACGTGCAAGTGTGTCGTGTGAGCGGTGCTCGCACGAGCCAGCGCTAAATGTTGCGCGGCGAGCGCTGCGAGCACAAAAGCACCTGCCTGAGCTCTAGTGATGGGCGCTTTGTGAACGAGTCGGTTCTTCCAGATGAACGAGAAGAGCCGGATCTTTCTCGAGAGCCGTTTGAGATTTTTTTGAGAGCCGTTAATTTTTTTTTTCTAGTTTTTCCATATTTTTGCAATTTTCTAACAAAATGCAAAAATTACCGATTGTTAATAATTATAGTAATGATAATAATAATAATACTTACGAGAATGAAGCCTATTCATAGAAATTATATAGTAAAATAGTTAAGTTACCCCTTCAAGTTAACAAAGAAAACTGTATTTCCAAGTGCTTTGGCCTCTAGCAAAGAGGGGTAACTCAACACATAAAACACATATATATGAATAATTCAGAAAATATATGGTGTATATGGCAGGCCAATGATGTGGAATGTACACTATAATATTCCCTATAACATATCGGTAAATGAAGACAATCTGATAATATTAAGAGGTCAAATTAAATTATAGAACTCGTCTCAAAATAGTGTACATATTGTACAAATCAAGTATATTTTTTTCCATAGTTAATTTTTTAACACAAAACTCCTTTTTTCATTATAGCTCGAGAACCATAAGGTATACGTACAATGACTACAAATAGACAAAGAGTGAATAGGAATCCAACTTTCTGTTGCAACATTTAAAAATTAAATTACTCTTTATATAGTGAAGGAAATTTTTTTTTTTCATAACATGTGAGTAAAATAAACAAAATAACTACACTAGCTGATACGCCTTTTAAAATTATTTAAATGATTATAGGTGCATTTTTTCTGTCAAACTAATCGTTAAGGTTTTTTCCTTATAACTCGAAAACTATGAAATTGACGTAAAATGATTAAGAGTAATTAGGGAAGTTAAATGAAACAATTAATTGTTTCATTTAACTTCCCTAATTACTCTTCATTTTCATTCTATTGAAAATGAAACTCAATGATAAATGACCATCGAAAAAAAAAATTTCTTAACTATTAGCGTTATTCAAAATCAGACTACACCAGCTGAAAGGCCTTTTGAAGGTAAGAAAATAACTATTTAACATAATTTTTGTCAAACTAGTATTTAACATTTCGTTTTGTAAAAACGAAAACTATGGAGTTTAAGTCAAAAAATCTGCGAATAATTAAAATAAGAAAATAAATATATATATTTTTTGGACCATCAGAACATGTAAACAGTTTATAAATAATGAAAACATTAAAATAAAAAAGTTTTTGGCGTAAATTTAGATTAAATTACATGATTTGATAGAACTTTTAAAATTACATCAATTAGCATAAGTGGATTTTTTCTGTACGACTAATATTTACGCGATAAAAGACAAGTTAACTACGTTGATAATTTGAGGGGTGGTTGGGTACCCCACCACCCCTCAAACTCACATTACGTAACAGTCAACCGCCAATTGTTCCCGCTCTCTCTCTCTCTCTCTCTCTCTCTCTCTCTCTCTCTCTCTCTCTCTCTCTCTCTCTCTCTCTCTCTCTCTCTCTCTCTCTCTCTCATATAGAAATGTTAAATAAGAAAAAAAATAGATAGTATGTGTGTGTGTGTGTGTGTGTGTGTGTGTGTGTGTGTGTGTGTGTGTGTGTGTGTGTGTGACCATGAACGAAAAATTCTCTCTCTCTCTCTCTCTCTCTCTCTC
>JAXIVD010008300.1:0-17877 GCA_036785275.1 Cancer borealis | reverse complement strand
GTCGGTGGGCGTCTCGTTCCGGTCACCAGCCTTGCCCGTCTCCAGGGTTGGTGAACACACGTCACCACTCTGAGTCTCCTGCTTCTCCTCTCTTACTAGGTGTTCGCCCTTACCCAGTGCACCAGGAGGCGTGGGCGAGGACCCCGACACTTGCTCGTGAAGCGCCTCCAATATTTTCACCAACGCCGCCAGTTTGGGACGCTGTTCAGGGTATGGCAGCTGAGCCGCCTTCATCCAGCGTCTGAGTGCAGTAACCAAGGGCTGGCGGCTCCATCCTGCATCCGATGTCAACATTTCGTACATCATGAATCCTATCATGTATGCTTCACTGGCCTCACTGGTTGGATGTGTACACGTTAGGAGTTCCGGCGGTGACCATGGATAGTGTTCTGGGTGTGTGATTGGCGTAATACCAAGCTTGGTGCCCACAGGACTTGTGACGCCCAAGTCAATGAGGGTGACGACAGGGCCGCTGCTCCCGTTGGACACACAAACATTATCTTTCTTATAGTCGTTGTGCGTAAATCCTGCTTCTATTATGCGCTGAGCTGCCCGTGCAATCTGCAAGAATATGCTGACCTGGTCAGCCAACGGTACGTGATTTCTGAAGTATTCCGCAGCGGTGTCTCCAGCAAAATGACTGATCAACTGGCACGTCTCGACGTACACCCCGACCAGACGCTGCACGTTCGCCATCTGCAACTGATGCAAAGTCTTTGCCTCGTGCAATAATTTATGGAGATCATCAATGAAGAACGACTTAAAAACGAGCCGTTGCTGTGTGTGAGGATCCACAGCCATCGTGCAGTCGCCGAACCCGTCACAACCAATAAACTCCTCTCCTGCAGCAATCATGGCGTCCATTTCCCGCTTCTCAAAGACGCGCACTCCCATGTCCTTCAGTTCAAGAATGATCATTTCCTTGTCATGAACACTTTCTTGCTTAGAGATGATGGGCGTCTGCTTGAACTTTTTATTTTGCCGCGAAGACTCGTTACAACTGGAGGTTAAGGAACACGACCTTTTCTTGGCCGGATTTCGTTGTCCATCGAACCTGTTTTCTTCAGCACCAAGACCTGCTCCTCGCAGGGACAGTGTTCGGTTATCATTGATGTCTTCACTGTCATCAGATAACCTTCTCTTTTTGTTACCTAATCGACACCACGATTCACTCACCATCGGAGGTGATGCTGGCCTCTTCTTCGCCCGCTGAGGCACCGTTTCAAACTTGTTTTGACCCACTGAATTGTGCTTCACCAACGACGGTTCCCGGCCGAGGAAGAACGCCACGTCGTTCGCAGTGTGCCTTCGTTTGTTTGTTTTGGTGATTGATTCATTATCCTCCGAGTGGGATGTACGTTTCCTCTTCACTGCTTTGTTCCTGGTGTCCTTGCCTTGGTGTTCGCTTGAGCTGTTACCTTCACTTCTTTTTACAGGAATCATGGTGATTTGATATATAGAAAATCACAACCTTCAAACCTTAGGTGCCTTGGGTATTAAGGTAGAATTTAACTCCAACCTCAACCACTGCATTTTGAACTTATATTTTTTCCGCCAATGAAAGGTTGGGAGTTACCTCCAACTCCAACCTCCAAGGTTGGAGTTGGATGTTACACCCAACCCTTCATTGGAAGAGAAAAAAAAAAAAAAAAAAAAAAAAATATATATATATATATATATATATATATATATATATATGTATATATATAAGGGAAGAGAGAGAGAGAGAGAGAGAGAGAGAGAGAGAGAGAGAGAGAGAGAGAGAGAGAGAGAGAGAGAGAGAGAGAGAGAGAGAGAGAGAGAGAGAGAGAGAGAGAGAGAGAGTTGATAGATAGATTGGTAGACTTAATGTTTGTGAAGAGTGTAAAGTCAAGATATCAAGAAATGCAAACTAATCTTGAGTTTTGATTAGACGAATCCGAATGTCTTTTATATCTGATTTAAAACACGCACGCTTTCATAGTGCCGGCAACGTGTTACTCGTGTAGAGGTGAGTCAGATATATAATACAACTATTGATTGGCAACTATTAATGGAGGAAGATTATAATCTAGAGAATAATCTGTGAAATTGGATTTGTTTACAAAGTAGTGAATTTACACTCGGTGGAATTAAACGATTTGGAACAAAGTTAATGTTGCCCATAAAATGCCACAGTTACTGCTGCATAGGGCTGGATGGCAAGGCAATTGTGCACAGTAAACGAGAATGACCTGTGATGGGTCGCCATTCACCTCTAGATGGGGTCTGTTGGGGAAGAGGCAGTGTAGGAGAGAGGAAGGGACGGAGGGACCAATTGTGTGTCTAATGACTCCACCTCACCCGCCGCCATTACAATGCACCTCATTCCCTTCCATTTATATCTGAAGACAAGCGAACCTCAAGTATCGGACTTACAGCTTCCGCACAAACCACCAGCAAAACTAATATTAAGGGATACATGTACTTTTTATTAGTCACTTAAAGAAGGACCCATTACTGTAACTGGTTGTAAAATGTATGGTCTTTAATTAAAGTGAATGTTTCTTTTCATTTTCATCGTCAGAGGATTATTGCAAATTCACTAATAGATACTTGTTTATCACTTCTTAGTATCATGTAAGTGTGACAGTGTGTAAGAAGTAACAGCCAAGTTACTTGTTCTTGTTTTAGGTCTTTTTCTTCTTCTTGGAAGGAATGCTAGACTTAAAAAAGAAGAGTGATGAACATGAAAATTGTAATTAATGATTCCAAGAAAATCATCATTATAAACATTAAATTGACTAGTGTTTGCCCAGTTTTAGGTGTGAGGGTGTTTGTTATAGGAATAACACACCACTTTTGTTATTTCTTACCAAAAGGTAGATTTGGTAATAAGGCATATGGAATGTAGCTTCCTGTCTGCCATGGAAATGTATATGTTGTGGCAATGCGCGGCGTGTGCTTGGGAAGTACAAAGGCACTACTGAATAACACAGATGACAGGTGACCATGATATTAATCCTTGTAACACGAGGATCATTGAAATAATAACAAACACAGAATATCTTGTACATGGAATGTATTAGGGATTTTGTACCAACATAGTATCCCGATTTTCACCTAACTTTTAATTAATAGAATATCAATTTCAGTCTTTTGCTTTTTTTCTCTCAAACAGATAACAATATTCTATCATAATGAATACGAATAATGACTCATTCACGGGTTTTGTTTTACCATTCCGTAGTAACATATATGAAAAAAATCTTCCAATTCTTTGTTACTTTATCAGAAAAGAGAATGAAATAATACCGGCTCGTCCTCTCGAAACAGAGGCGCCCCTGAACATCCATGATAATTGCCTCTGATTGGGCTGCCAGCGATCTCCTCTGATGAGACTCCCGAGCCCTGTGCGACGGTCACCACCCACCGGCGGCGCTGTCTCTTTTCATATTACTTGTGTGGATGGGGTATGAGGTGGGGGTGTGGACGTCGTACTTTAATACTTTTTATGGGTAGAGCATCTAGCGATAGGAAAGTTGATAATACTAATAGAAATAGCCGCGGTATGATATAGAAAAATATAAACACTATAGATAATGGTAGTAATTATTATAGAATTCATTATATTTATCATCATTATTATCATCATTTTGACATATGATAGGCAGGGTTGGGACGAGAAACATGATTTATCCCAGAATCTATATAATGATATAATAATTTGATGTACTCAAGTAACTATTAACTTACTGTAGGAAAGTTTTTGTTAATTTCATTTGGTAACAATCTATTTTTTTCTATTCCTTTTAACACCAATATTTTACTCCATTGTTAATATAGTTTTCATTAATTAATGTCGAATACCTTGACTAATAGGTAGATATCATTACTATATTACCTATTTCAATTACATCAGCACCATCCACGTATTCAATCTTCATTCATTTGTCTCCTAGTTATTACTATTACAATTACAATTGTCTCCTAGTTAAGTCTCCAGGAGCTCTTCATACTGATCCTTGCTTATCACGAACCCTATCATACTGGCATCCCTTCCGTCCACGGCAACTCTGGGCTACATACTTTCAAGAGTAGAATCATGCTGGTAGTGTGTTCACTTGATATTATCTGGGATTCTCATATTGCTTCCTCTGTCCTCCTTTTTAGATGTCTACCCATTTTTTTCATATACATTTTTTTACTCCACAATTAATTATTCACCTTCGTTTCAAAGGTTTTCATACTTTTTTTTGCTCCATTAGTCACAATTGTATAAATTAACAGTACGAATCTATATAATACTATCATAATATTCATCATTATTGTTATTACTTTGATTATTATGACTATTTTATTTTGTATTATTATTATTATTATTATCATTATTATCATTATTATTATCATTATTATTATTATCATTATTATTATTGTTATTATTATTACTATTATTATTATTATGGTCAACAACATAACATTGGCAATACTGCCATGACCTCATTCCTTAACCTTGTAACCAACGTTGTAAAAATAGTGGAAGATGTTTGTGAGGAAGGGAAGGAAAACCTTGTCAACGTGTCGTCTTACGAGTATATCCTTTCCAGCAACACAGTTAATTAAGTCTTTCTTGCCCTCGCCTGGGAATGCATTTAATCACATGTCATATTGTCATTAGATAGTTATTGTGTTGCTGAAATTTCTTTCCTTAGCCTGCTTCATGTTGTATTTGAGTTTTGTATACATTTCTTTTTGATGAAACCATTTCTCTTCATAATATTTTTTTCTTTTTACTAATGAATTTGTCACCATACTTGACACCTTTGCTCATTTCCTATTCTATTGCCTTTTTGCTGTCATATGTCTTTTATTTTCTTCCCGTGCTTACATTTTTTCGTATTCTATATGGTTTCATTACCTCTGCTAACGAACTTGAACAAAAGGTTATGTTATCACTTTGTCTGTCTGTCTGTATGTCGGTAGCTTCCTGATAAAACTATGCATTGCAACCTCATGAAACTTTATCATGACTCCTTTCTAGTGCTCGACTCCATTACATTTGTAAATGTCAATGTTAAAAATAAAGGTCAGGAAAAATTAAAAGTCATTAGTATTCCTATTGAACGTTGGTTTGGGCGCCACCTTCAGTGCGCTTAATTCCATGTTGGCCGCCGACCTACAAGGTTTTCAAATTGTTATAACTTTGCCAAAACGCGCCACAACATCGCAAATCTTCACCAATGACCCAAAGTATCAACTCCATTGATTTAGTTTAATATTTAATTTAATCTTAATATTAAAGGTTAATTTCAGGAAAAAAAATCACTAATATTAGCAGCGGCTGCGGAGGAACTTGCGTTCATCTAGTTATCTTATGTTTCACTATTTTGGGACGTATGTGTTTGTTTGTGTGCATGTGTCTGTGCATGCGTGCATATGCATATGGCTCGTACATGTGTGTGTGTGTGTGTGTGTGTGTGTGTGTGTGTGTGTGCGTGTGCGTGTGCGTGTGCGTGTGCAGGTGCGTGTGCGTGTCCGTGTCCGTGTCCGTGTCCGTGTGCGTGTGCGTGTGCGTGTGCGTGTGTGTGTGTGTGTGTGTGTGTGTCGTATCTTAGATTCTCAAATCCATACAAAAACGCTGTGGTTATTGCTAGCAGAATACTGGACTTAATACACATTATTTATTTATTTCTAAAAAAATTAAAAAGTAACTCTACCTTTACTCATCAGCTTAGTCAGACCCCACGTGCAGTATGTGGTGCAATGTTTATCATCTCACCACACCAAGATTATAACCTGTCCGGCGTAGAGCCACAGAGATGATCCCGTCTTTACGTAACACATCTTATAAAAAGAGAATGGCACAAATTAACCTGTCCTCGCTCAAGAAACGACGTATCCGAAGATAACTTAGTGTTTCAAAATAATTAAAGAATTTACAAATGTTGAGGCGAATAAGATGTTTCTAATACCATTGCCCTCGTTAGGGATTGAAACACACTCTCGCTTTTCACGGTGCAGCGTAACATAATAGATTCGCTTAAAAAACAAACTTGACCATCATCTCCAATAAGGTCTCCGATAACGTGATGGAACTCAGCGTCCTGCTGGCTGTTTGACTGTTTACTTCTGATTGTGTGGTCTGGATTTCTAGTTGTTTTTTTTTTTTTTTTTTCTCTCTCTCTCTCTCTCTCTCTCTCTCTCTCTCTCTCTCTCTCTCTCTCTCTCTCTCTCTCTCTCTCTCTCTCTCTCTCTCTCTCTCTCTCTCTCTCTCTCTCTCTCTCTCTCTCTCTCTCTCTCTCTCTCTCTCTCTCTCTCTCTCTCTCTCTCTCTCTCTCTCTCTCTCTCTCTCTCTCTCTGCAGAAGATACAGCCGTGGAAATAGATACATACACGTGAATATACTGTAAAGTGGAGAGGAACACTTTCAAAACTCTGACACAAGTAACTTTTGAAAATTTTTCCTGTTACTAAGTGTCCCATCTCTTTCCTGGAAATGAATCCTACACTGTTTCCTTCCGCTCATTTTGAAGATTTCCCCATATTTCCAGCCACTCACTTCCACCTTGCAGAACCAGTCCTCACCATCAGGAAACAGGTGCTCCCCCTCTACCCTCTATACTCCTGCCAGCCATCTTATCTTTCTTGGTCCTTGATAAACACCTTCACTACTTCCTCCATCCACCTCCTTTGTCTTCCGTTCCCTTCCTTAGTTTTTTTTTACTCTCTTACTCTCTCTTCTCCTTCTCTCCTCCCTTCTCATTTTTCCTTCCCATTTATTCCTTCGTCTTTCCCTTCTATTTTTTTTATCCTTCCTCTCATATTCACCTTTTCCTCCTCCACTTCCTCCTTTTCCTCCTCCTCTTCCTCCTCTTCCTCTTCCTCCTCTTTTTGTTCCTCCTGGACAGCTCTTCATTTTCTCATTCATAGACTCTTTGTTGGGTTCTATTTTTCCCTTCCCTCCTTCTCACTCCACATGATCCTCTCTTGACCAAATCTATGCCCACCCGCCTCGATATCGTCTCCGCCAAGGTCTCTTCAATCTCCTCTTTGCGCCTTTGATAGTCCCTCCCCACCGAACAGACCTCAAGGCGAACCATTTCCTTCCTTCTCACCCATCCCTCACCCATCTCCTCTGGCCCCTGACACTGATCATCCATAACTCTTGCTATATTCCTCTCTCAAGGCTGCCCAAATGCCTCTCTTCTCTTCGCCTCTCCTCTCCTTTCCTTCCATTTCTCGTCTCTTCTACTTCCTCCTCCTCTTCTTCCTCTTCCTCTTTGTAGTCGTCGTCGTTTTTTTTCCTTTTTCTTTATGGGGTCGGCTGCTTCCTGTTCATTTTTTTCTTAGTATCTTTCTTTTGTGTTTGTCTTTTTTTCAAATGTTTTTTCTCCTCTCGGCCTTCTACTATTTTTTTCCTCCTCCTCCTCCTCCTCCTCCTCCTCCTCCTCCTCCTCCTTTTTACTTTTTTTTTCTTCTTCTTTTTCTTCTTCTACTTCTTGTCCTTATTCGTCTTCTTCTTTCTCCTTTCCTTTCCTTTCTTCTATCTATTCAATATCTTCTTTCCCTTTCTTTCATCTTTCTTATACTCTCGCTTTCAATCTCACATTACAGTTGTCATCCTCTCATTCCATCCATTATTTCGTCTTTTTTTTCTAATGGAGCTTATTCAGTATTTTTTTTTACATTAAAAGGGTACCGGCTAAGGGGAAAAAAAATTAAGTATAAAAAAAAATCCTGCTTGTCGCCAGACCCTGTAAAGAAGACAGTAGGAGAAATATAGACATGGGGGTGCAGTTCAATTTAGTATGAGAGGTGTCTTGACACTCCTCTTTTGAAAGAGTTTAAGTCATAGGCAGGTGGAAAAACAGACAAAGGAAGAGAGTTCCAGAGTTTACCAGTGTAAGGGATGAAAGAGTGAAGATATTGGTTAACTCTTGCATTAGGTAGATGGACAGAATAAGGATGAGAAGAAGTAGAAAGTTTTGTGCAGCGAGGCCGCGGGAGGGGGAAAGGCATGCAGTTAGCAAGTTCAGAAGAGCAGTCAGCATGAAAATAGCGGTAGAAGATAGATAAAGATGCAACATTACCATTATCAGCCTCCTGCATCTACACTTACACCACCTTCTTCTCCTCTTTATTTTCTATATCATCGTTATCGTCATCGTCATCACCTTCAGTAGCAGAATATATTGAACCTTGCTTCTGATACAATAGTTCAAGATAATTCCTGTACACATCCTTACGTACTGGGAAACAGGTACGAAAAAGGTTAGAGAGATCCACTGTGTCCTATCAGATAGCATGAAGGATCGTCATTAGCCGTGTATCTCTCGCTGATTCTGTCACCACGGTGGGCAGCAATCTCATCTTTCCCTTTGTTCCCAGACAATATAGTTACACGCCCTGTCGTCACCTTGTCTCCTTTCCCTCGCGAGCTCGAGTCACTCACCTTTCTCGAGTTTAATCCCATGTTCTCGCCCGCCCGAGTGCTTGGTTACAGACATCTCAGAGGTGCTGCGTTCTTCTTACACAAATACATGGCATGTGATCTTTACCACCTGACTCTCGGTGTTATTGACTTTGCCGTTGTATTATAGATTTTCTTTTCCTCAGTATTTATTTTTTTTTTTTCTTGTATCATTATAGTTACCACATTATCAGTTCACCGTCATTTTTTCCATTTGTTTTACAGTAAGTAAATAGCGAAAATGTGTTTAAGAAAACTGATTAAGTAAGAAGAAATAAGAGCAAGGGAGTTTCATTTTTCTTCCTCCTCCTCCTCCTCTTAATCCTCCCATGCATGATCCTCGTTTGCGCCGCACACCATTTGCAGCACAGTGAAGGTAACGAGGGTGTGTTACCTCCTTCACACACTTGATGTTCCCCGAGACGAACTACTTCGTTACGTCTGCGTAGAGTCAGTCCCTCGTGGGCGTCTCAATCGTAGGATATGTTGCTTATTCACTCTTTCCTTTTTACCAAGTTGTGTTTCACTTCATTCGCCTCCAGACTTCCTTCATCCGCTCAGTCACCTCGTTTTTCCCTCGTTACTTTCGGCCATCATCTTGCTGATCTCATCTTCTCTCTCCTCTTCTTCCTTTTCATCCTCCGCGGTCACCACCTTCTCCTCCCCCTTCCCTCTCTTCCTCATCATCCTGACTTCTCCCCATCCTTCCATCTCCTCCTCCTCCTCCTCCTCCTCCTCCTCCTCCTCCTCCTCCTCCTCTTCCTCCTCTTTCTCCTCCTCCTCCTTTGCCTTGATGTTTTTCTTTAGTTTCTTTAATTTCTATTTTCCTTTTCTCTTTCATTTTGTTTTACTATTTTTTCTTTCTTTGTTTTTTTTTCTTTGTATTTGTTTTGTTTTTCTTTTTTTTCCTTTTTTTTCTTGTCTTTGTTGTTGTTGTTCTTTTTTTCATCTCTCCATTCCTCTCTTCCTCTCATGCTGTATACCTTTTAGTTTGCTTCGTTCTTCCCGCCACAACACATTCACTCAGGACATAAACTCACCAAATATGAAATCAGCGATTAAAAATAAGGAAGACAAAAAAACTCATCCAAACTAAACAAAAGGCCATTGTTTGTTTTTTTAGATATATGCATTAAAAACACACAACATTCAAATAGATACCGATATGTTTATAAAGGGAAGCTATATATACATATATAGATAACACAGGATTTAAAAAACGCATACATTGTCTAACAACTCGAAGGAATTTTTTTTTATCTTCTTCCGACAATCACATCACCGCATTAGTTCTTTAAACGCTTTGAGATAGTAATGTAGTTTCATTTGGTTCTTTTCTTCGGAGATTCACCTCTTTCATTTTGCAATATCATAGGTATGACTAGGGTTTCATCTTTCCTAATGCTATCAATAAGAGAGTAGAATGATGGATGGGAATGACCAATTAGCTACTTAATTGAAGAATTCTATGTTTTACAAATGCTCTTTCCAGTCTCACCATTTATATTACTATGTACAACCCATATGACGGGCGGGGAAGGAGGTGATAACCATCGAATAGTGACTGGCGGTCTCACATTATGTTCTATTGAAGTATGAAAGGCGGTCTTGACATTCTACTGGGGTATTGTTCTCCAAAAATTGCATATCATCCTGTATTTTTTCTAATGGGAGAAATGTTTATCCATCCTACATTCCAAAGAATAATTTGTAACCCTCATTGCCACGGTAGTGATTAACATGGCCTAATTACTGTATCTTACGCATTGTACTTTGTGTGAGGTGAGAGATAAATCCTTTTTGTCGTATGTTCCAAATATGATTTTATAAGTTTACCAAAATTCAATTAATAGCAATCGGTTGAGTGTTTTGTCTGCGTTTGCATTTTAGTAATGAATTTTTTTTTTTCCCGATGAGTTTTTTCCCGGAGAGTTTATGTCCGGAGAATTTATATCTGATGAGTTTTTTTCTGTACAGAAATCAGCACCTTTATCAGTCCTCCTATAACACTTTTAACACTACCTCCACCCTCCTTACCCTTGTCTCATCTTCCCATATAAATTTTCATCAACACCATCCCCTCCTCTCTCTCTCTCTCTCTCTCTCTCTCTCTCTCTCTCTCTCTCTCTCTCTCTCTCTCTCTCTCTCTCTCTCTCTCTCTCTCTCTCTCTCTCTCTCTCTCTCTCTCTTTTTCTCACCCGCGTTCATCTCACCTCCCTCGCCATACTATCCCAGCTCACGTCCCTTTTATATCACACACCCCTTAAGTACCATCATCCCCTCTCCACCTCCTTGTAGCCCTCCACCAGCTGTCTATCACATATGCCATCCTTGGGAATCCTTGTACCTTCTCCTTAATACTCCCTGTCCTTCACCTTGTTCCGGGTATTATTGTGCTCGTGTCACTTATCCCGGAGATTGTTCTTACCTTGAAGTTAGGTAAAATCACTCGTGGTGAGGGTTTGTGGTTTTCAGGTGAATATTAAAGATGAACGTATAAGAATACATATATTATGTAATATATACACGGAGTATTGAGAAAGGAGTGGCGGAGGGCACGTAGCGTGTACGTCTTCTGTAACTCTTCGCCGGTGAGCTTCTGTCTGCCGGCTCCTTAGTGCCGCGCAGTCAAAAGATGCTGACAGCAGAAATATTGGCGGGTTACCGTCTTGAACATATAAATTATATTCCTATTTATCTTACTCTAAGTACCTTACTATAGTAAGTGAGACTCTACTTATAAGATAGAATAATACATGTCCTAATGCGTTGTACATGACAAGCTATGGAAATACATTAAATAGTATGTTGTAGGGATGATTGATTGATTGCAATTGGAAATCTAAACATCTAACGGAGGTCTTGTGATGTGTGACGTACATGGCGTGATATGAATAAGATCCGCCTCCTTCCGTCCACACCCTACCGTACCTACCAACCTACATACATACATACATATATACATAGTCATTCTGTAAAATAATCCTATATTTCTGTATAGTGTTGGGTACCATTACATCGTCCCTTTTATATCACACACCCCTTTAGTACCATCATCCCCTCTCCACCTCCTTGTAGCCTTCCTCCGGCCGTCTATCACATCTGCCATCCTTGGGAATCCTTGTACCTTCTCCTTAATACTCCCTGTCCTTCACCTCACCAATCTGTCAGTCCATCTTCAGTGTCGTGTGCGAGGTCTTGCGTCCCAAATCAATAAGGATGGCTAATATCATCCCTCTGTATCGGTACGGAGGAGTAGGAGGAGGCTCATCTTACCTTCCAGTCATCAGTGAGTGTTCCAGCGAGCCTGTAGTCTATCTATAGCGGCCGGTGTTAGGGATGTAAAGGAAAGGACAGAGATAAAGATAAGATAGATAGATCGAGAGAGAAAGAGAGAGATAGTAAAAGAGAGAGCGTGACTTCCTTTGTCAATGATGTTTCAGATATAGAGTGTTGACTGAACTTGGTGTCCTTTGCCTTCTCATCTTTTCGCCCCTCATCTGCCCCCCTTCCCCCCTTAAACCCCCGTAACAGACAGTGGTACAATTTAATAACGATGCTGCTGCTGCTGCTGCTGCTGTTGCTGCTGCTGCTGCTGCTGCTGCTGTTGCTCTTCCTCCTCCTCCTTCTCCTCCTTTTCTTATAGCAAAAACGAAGGAATTTTCACAGTCTGATATGTATGAATGTCTCTCGTTCGTTCCATTTGTTTGGTCAATGGCTAATCGTCCTTTCTTTCTCTCCTTTTTTTTTTCTCTCTCTCTCTCTCTCTCTCTCTCTCTCCTCTCACTTCCGACAATAGTACCTCTCCTTCCCTCACTTCACACGCGGCTCCTCCATTTTCTCGACCCTCGCACACACATCAGATAACCTGGATTCAATTCTCGGAGCCGACAGACAGACAGACACACAGACACATAGACATCCCTCAACACTATTCTTCTTCTTTCCTTCATTACTGCCTTTCCTCCTCCTCCTCTTCTTGCTTTTCATCCTCCTACGCCTATTTCTACTCCTTTGTTTCATCTTGCTTCCTCGCGCTGAACGGAAAGTTACATGGAATTTATAATCATAACTTGTGTGTGTAGTGCTGCCGACGACCCAAGGCAGCGACGGGGACAGGAGGCGCAAGCATGATGTAGAAAGTGAACGCTGTTTTTTTTGTATGTGTATGTGTATGTGTATGTGTGTGTGTGTGTGTGTGTGTGTGTGTGTGTTTGTGTGTGTGTGTGTGTGTGTGTGTGTGTGTGTGTATGTGTGTGTGTGTGTGTGTGTGTGTGTGTGTGTGTTTGTGTGTGTGTGTGTGTGTGTGTGTGTGTGTGTGTGTGTGTGTGTGTGAGTGAGTGTGGGTGGGTGTGTATATGTGTATGTGTATGTATGTGTGTGTTGTGTGTGTGTGTGTGTGTGTGTGTGTGTGTGTGTTTGTGTGTGTGTGTGGTGTGTGTGTGTGTGTGTGTGTGTGTTTGTGTGTGTGTGTGTGTGTGTGTGTATGTGTATGTGTGTGCGTGTGTGTGTGTGTGTGTGTGTGTGTTTGTGTGTGTGTGTGTGTGTGTGTGTGTGTGTGTGTGTCTGTGTGTGTGTGTGTGTGTGTGTGTGGTGTGTGTGTGTGAGTGTGGTGGGTGTGTATATGTGTATGTGTATGTATGTGTGTGTGTGTGTGTGTGTGTGTATGTGGTGTGTGTGTGTGTTGTGGTGTGGTGTTGTGTGTGAGTGTGTGTGTCTGTGTGTGTGTGTGTGTGTGTGTGTGTGTGTGTGTGTGTGCTCTCTCTCTCTCTCTCTCTCTCTCTCTCTCTCTCTCTCTCTCTCTCTCTCTCTCTCTCTCTCTCTCTCCCTCCCTCCCTCCCTCCCTCCCTCGCTCGCTCGCTCGCTCACTCGCTCGCTCTCTCTCTCTCTCTCTCTCTCTCTCTCTCTCTCTCTCTCTCTCTCTCTCTCTCTCTCTCTCTCTCTCTCTCTCCCCCCCTACCTGTTTCCGGTTCACGGTTCTCCCAAAACTTTAATCCTTCCGGTCCTCTGTTGAGCCTCCTCCCCCTCATGAAGCGCTGCTCTCCTCCTTGTCCTCTTCTTCCTCTTCCTCCTCCACCTACATTTTCATTTCTTCCTTCCTTTCTTCTTTATTGTTTCTCCTTGTCTACCTCCTTTCTTCCTCTTCAGTGTAAATATTCTAACGTTTTCTCTTGCAACTGGACTCTTGAATTTTCATTGATGATGTTTTTGTGACATTTCAAGTCTGAGTTTTTGTAACATTTCTCTTTTCTCTTTGTGACTTTTTCTTCTTTACATGATTAGGTGAATGGTTACAGTTTGACAAGGTTTATGGGGTTCTCAGTCAGCCTTTAGTCAATAAGAACACATGATAACCCTGCATGCATTGATTAGTATTGAAATGAATTAATGTTTGTATTCATTTGATGACTATTTGGTTGAACTTTATTTGCTAAAACACTAATGGAAACTTGTAGGACAATTAATTAGAGAGAGAGAGAGAGAGAGAGAGAGAGAGAGAGAGAGAGAGAGAGAGAGAGAGAGAGAGAGAGAGAGAGAGAGAGAGCAAGCAGAGTAAATCACCTGGCTGGGTTGGTGTAGCCTTAGTGTTGGTCATAGAAAGGACTTGGAGAACATTAACCTCGCTGGCCCGCCTCCCTTTATCGTGTTCCATTATGGCACCCACTCCGGGGCTCTCTGATTACCCCATTAAGAAGAGAAGGTACAGCACCGCCAGCACGGGAGGAGCAGCAGCAGCAACAACAGAAGCACGAAAAGGAGGAGGAAGAGGAGGAGGAGGAGGAGGAGGAGGAGGGAGGAGGAGGAGGAGGAAGAAGAGAACATGCTACGATTAGGATTGTAAAGAATATAAAAAAGAGACAATTTCCTCCTATATTCTTTTTTTTTCATTGTCTTCCCATTCTCTTTATTTTTCGCCTTCTCTCCTCCTTTTTCCTGCAAGTCCTCCTCCTCCTCCTCCACCTCCATATCCTCTGCGTCCTCCTCTCCCTCCTCCTCCTTTTCATCCTCCTCCTCATCCGCCGCTTCTTCCTCCGCCTCCCTCTCCTCCTCCATCTTTCCTTCAAGTCCTTCCACTCTGTGTTTTCTCCTCCTCCTTTATATCCACTGCGTCCTCTTCTTCCTCCTGCTCCTCCTGCTCCTCATTTTCCTCCTCCTTACTCCTTCCTCCTCCACCTAAGTGATTTAGTGTCCTCCTCTTAACGTGAAATGATCAAAGTTTTGGATACTATCTCCTTATGGTTCAGGACGAGAGCCATAACAGGGGAGAAGTGGCGCTCGCAGGGGTAACAGGGGAAGGGGGAGACAACGGCAAGGGATCAGAAAGGAGCCTGGTGGGGAAAGAACAAGGAGAAATGGAACGCAGATGGATGGATGGATAGATGGAGGAGGATAAAGAGAAGGCGAAAGAGCAGAAACAGAAAGAAGACAAGGAGGAAGAATAACGATAGATATTGGTGGTGGTGTAGAACAAGATTAGAGGAAGGAAAAGACAGCGAACAATGCTGGTGCAAAAATTATACAGGAACACGTTAACGAGGTTATACTTATGTAGAGAAAGAGTGTAATGAACATTTATATGTGATGAAGATGCCGTGAAGCTGGACTTAGGGAGGGAAAGTGCAGGAAACGAGAATTGATTATGAAGGTAGCAGAGAGAGAGAGAGAGGAGAGAAGAGAGAGAGAGAGAGAGAGAGAGAGAGAGAGAGAGAGAGAGAGAGAGAGAGAGAGAGAGAGAGAGAGAGACACAGAGAGAGAGAGAGAGAGAGAGAGAGAGAGAGAGAGAGAGAGAGAGAGAGAGAGAGAGAGAGAGAGAGAGAGAGAGAGAGAGAGAGAGAGAGAGAGAGAGAGAGAGAGAGAGAGAGAGAGAGAGAGAGAGAGAGAGTTGATATTAACGAATGCATGCATTATACAAACTGAAACTGAAAAAATATTTTCAAATTAGAATATAACATTATGTATCAACATATAGGAAGACATGGTATGGAAAATATTGTTAATGTATACGAGGAAACTTTTCGTAAAAAATTATTGATTAATGTCATTTGTAAGCGTGCGACAACAAACGAGCAGAGCAATGCACGTGATGTTTATTTAAAGAAAGAATAGGATACATTTTCTCATGGATTTCATTGTTTTGTCTACGAGTGCATATCCACACACTCATGCACTCACGCACGCACATATACACACACACACACACACACACAGACACACACACACACACACACATACACACACACACACACACACACACACACACACACACACACACTTGATTTATTGACCACAGTCTTATTTCATCGGCATTAAACACTTCGAAATTTCAAAACAGTAAAAATATATTATAGACCATAAAAATAAAAGGTCACTGTAGCGTGTGTGTGTGTGTGTGTGTGTGTGTGTGCGTGTGTGTATGTGTGTGTGTGTGTGTGTGTGTGTGTGTGTTTATGTGTGTACTTTCCATCCAAGACGTGTGGTTGGAGTTGGTGTTGCTCCAGTAAGTCACGTGTTCCAGCTAGTCACGTGCTCCGATCAGTCACGTGCTCCAGTTGGTCACGTGTCCCAGCTAGTCACGTGTTCCAGCTAGTCACGTGTTCCGGTCAGTCACGTGTTCCAGTTGGTCACGTGTTCCAGCTAGTCACGTGTTCCAGCTAGTCACGTGTTCCAATCAGTCATTTGTTCCGGTTAGTCACATGTTCCGGTTAGTCACGTGTTCTAGTTAGTCACGTGCTCCAGCCAGTCACGTGTTCCAATCAGTCACGTGTTCCAGCTAGTCACGTGTTCCAGCTAGTCACGTGTTCTAGCTAGTCACGTGTTCCAGCTAGTCACGTGTTCCAGCTAGTCACGTGTTCCAGCTAGTCACGTGTTCCAGCTAATCACGTGTTCCAGCTAGTCACGTGTTCCAGCTAATCACGTGTTCCAGGTAGTCACGTGTTCCAACTAATCACGTGTTCCAGGTAGTCACGTGTTGCGGTCAGTCATTCCATAGTTATCGCCAGTATTTGCCTTGCTTGTTTTCAAGGTTGTGTTATTGTGTTTGTCATGCTCAAATATCAGTTCGTCTGTCTTGCTGCTGCAGGTCATTTTTGCTGTGTATTTCCTGTGTCTGTAATCTCGCTCTGTAATGGTGACACAGTGCAATGGTAATAGCAATTAAGTCATCATTCAAAGTCAATTAACGCAGCAACAACTCTCCGCTTCTTGCATTCAGTAATTCGGTCAATTTCGTAATCAGTCGGCCACTCATCTCTGCTTCAGCCCTGTCTCCTCCCTCCCCCCCACAGCCTTATCCACATTCAGCTGGCAATGGGGCGGCAGCCAGTAGTTAGTGAGCGAGACAATGGCCTGAGGTGCCTGGTCCTCCCGAGGGATCTTAACCTATGTAATGCCACGAGGTTATTCATATAGAACGCGCTCTGCTTCGCTCTTATGAAACTAAGCAACTGAAGTCGACCTTAACATAAATAAAAAAGAATACCAGCAATATATGTATGTGTATTGTTACGGTCACACCGTAACGGACACGGTTCTTATGCCCTAGTGCCGGGTGTCCACTTATGAACAACCCAGTCACAACCACGTTACGGGCGTGTACGAACTGTAGTGCTGATGTTTATACGTCCTTTTAACCCACCAAAGGACAAGGAAAGTCGACTATCCCGTAGGACTAGTCACTCCGAGGGTCACACGCCGGTGGCTGGACAATAGGCTTTAAACAAGAAGTGCCTGGTTAAGGAACCTATGCACTCTTAGCCCCCAAACACAGCACCTACAGCCACCCCGTTAACGTTAAGAGGTCGCCAGTTCTTTTAACCCTTCAAAGAACAAGGAATCTCCCAGTAGTAACCACCTTCTCCTCCTTACATTCTAAAGTGACTTACAGTGAGCACAAGATTACAGTGCCTAGACAAGGAGCTATCGCTCCAACCAGAATACCGCCCACATGGTGTCTTTCCACCCACTTCTGGTTGAACAATATCTCCTCTCGACTCAACTAACACCCTGCAAAGTAGCCTCCCGCGAGGGGACTCCGTACAGTGCGTTATATGAGTCGTAATTAATTAACACTAAGACGGGATTACTCCTCGTCTGTGTTATCACTCAAGAGGCCCCAGATGATAGGCTCTCTCTCTCTCACAAGGAGGACAACGAAGACAACGCCTACAAAACGCAGACAACGCCGAGAACGCAGACAACGCCGACAAAACGCAGACAACGCCGAGAACGCAGACAACGCCGACAAAACGCAGACAACGCCGAGAACGCAGACAACGCCGACAAAACGCAGACAACGCCGAAACTACTTCCCCAAGACTCAAAAGCCTTACAATATCCCTAGGTGGAGTTCACCGCCAGCTAGATGGTAATTATACAACCACACACTCGTCGTTCACTCCCGGCACGATAACCTGGTCCTCGTATAGACAGGGCCTTACTGTCTAGCTACAC
>JAXIVD010008299.1:5000-15000 GCA_036785275.1 Cancer borealis | reverse complement strand
GATGTTAGGGTGAGCTGGGAGAGTAAGGATGGAGGAGGAGGAGGGAGGAGGAGGAGGAGGAGGAGGAGGAGGAGGAGGAGGAGGAGGAGGAGAAGGAGGTAAGGTTGATACGTGGTGACATAAGGCAATAAGATCGGCCACTTGGTATGTGTGAGCGTGACTTTTACCACGAAGAAAAAAATAGAAGGCAGAAAAAATGATAAATCGCAGAAGGCTATCTGTCTTCCACACTTGACAGGGAGGAAAATGTTTAATGTGACAATGGTGGGACATGTGTAGATGGCGTATGTGTGTGTGTGTGTGTGTGTGTGTGTGTGTGTGTGTGTGTGTGTGTGTGTGTGTGTGTGTGTGTTTACATTTGCCTAACTACACTAATACAAACACCTTAACAGCGTGTAAATACTGTCTTTCTCTCTTACTACTTACTAACTTACTTCAAAGCTTGTAAAATTAATAATATTTCCTGTAAAACACTTTTAAATATATCGTTGGTCGGGTTAGGAGATGCTTGTGTAGGTCAGTCGGACAGGCGGTTAGCCACTTTCGGCATTTTTATTATCCATAATTTAAGTGTGTACGTACGTGATACTACTCTCTCTCTCTCTCTCTCTCTCTCTCTCTCTCTCTCTCTCTCTCTCTCTCTCTCTCTCTCTCTCTCTCTCTCTCTCTCTCTCTCTCTCTCAATAACCACCACCAACAACAACATAACAGAAAACAGACATACACCACCACAAATTATCATCTTAATAAATTCCATCAAGATAATTACCGACATCTCACTTTTTCCTTTCACTTCCCCTTTATCAACCCTTCCCTTCCCTTTACCACCCTTTCCTTTCCCTTTCCACATCGTATCTCCTTTCTATTAAGTCCCGCCTCACCTGACAGCCGCACATCGATCAAGGGGAGGACTGGACAAATCCGAGGGGAGGCATCCAAGTACCTTATAATTTGCGAAGGGAGTGAGTGAGCTTACCTGATCTACCTGAGACTGAGCCTTCCTCCCTACCTCCTCACGCCCCTTGACTATCCTCCTATCATGTATAGATTAAGTATATATTGAAGAACAGATCTCCTCCTCCCTTTGAATGTGTAAGGGTGAAACTGGCACTCTCTCTCTCTCTCTGGCTCTCATTTTTTTTTCTATTTCTCTCTCTCTCTATTGCAGGAAGAGGATTCATATTGGGTATTAGGCTCTCCTGACTTAATACTCTAATACCTAGCCTCTGTCTCTGCCCAATTCTCGTTAGCGCGGCTATTAACGTTGGCAATTTACCTTCCCTTCCCAGGCTAAAGGTTGTGGCGAAAAATGTTGGCCATGCTAACAATCAGTGAACGATAGGTAATGAGATGGTGATATTAACCTTGGCTGGTCAGTTCATTTGTGTCTCTCTCTCTCTCTCTCTCTCTCTCTCTCTCTCTCTCTCTCTCTCTCTCTCTCTCTCTCTCTCTCTCTCTCTCTCTCTCTCTCATGACGTTATATCAAAATACAAGATACACACGTTATGTAAATGACTAATAATAATAATAATAATAATAATAATAATAATAATAATAATAATAATAATAATAACAATAACAATAATAATAATAACAACAACAATAATAATCTGCAGTGGATCGGGTGGAGGGAGGTATTAGCACACACACACACACACACACACACACACACACACACACACACACACACACACACACACACACACACATACACACACACACACACACACACACACACACACACACACACACACACACACACACACACACACACGTACACACGTACACTGACAAGTACGTACACACATGAACGTAAGTGGGAGGCCGTGTCTCTCCTGATTACCCTTGGGAGGAGGTTCACCAATTATTAATGTCTGAAGGAGCAAAAAAAAAAAAAAAAAAAAAAGAGAGAGAGAGAGAGAGAGAGAGAGAGAGAGAGAGAGAGAGAGAGAGAGAGAGAGAGAGAGAGAGAGAGAGAGAGGAGAGAGAGAGAGAGAGAGAGAGAGAGAGAGAGAGAGAGAGAAAAAAAAAAAAAATCTTAGCCCATGCACAAACGAAACAGTGTGTGTGTGTGTGTGTGTGTGTGTGTGTGTGGTGTGTGTGTGTGTGTGTGTGTGTGTGTGTGTGTGTGTCTAGAGTGCCTGCAACACATCGGTATTGTACTGTTCTGTTGTGTGACACCTGAGAGAGAGAGAGAGAGAGAGAGAAGAGAGAGAGAGAGAGAGAGAGAGAGAGAGAGAGAGAGAGAGAGAGAGAGAGAGAGAGAGAATCTGGTCTGTTGTTACTGTGTGTCTGTTTAACGTTCTCTTGTATAGTCTGTGATTTCTCTCTCTCTCTCTCTCTCTCTCTCTCTCTCTCTCTCTCTCTCTCTCTCTCTCTCTCTCTCTCTCTCTCTCTCTCTCTCTCTTTTGTTATATAAAATCTTTTGTCTGTTTAGGAGGTGTTGTTTAGAAACCTTACTTGGCAGTGACTCATACAACAACAACAACAACAACAACAACAACAACAACAACAACAACAACCAACAACAACAACTACAACTACTACAACTACTGCGTCAACACCAACGAATGCCATAACAACAACTGCTGGGAAATTGAAGGAAGGAGCGAATGAGGGGAGGAAAAGGGAGGAGGAATGAAGAGGATCGAGGAAGAAGAGAGAGAAGGGAAGGCACAAAGGATAGGAAGGTACAGGTAGAATGGTAGATGAGGGGAGGAAATGGAGGAAGGAACGAGGGAAGGGAAGGGAAGGGAAGGTATAGGAAGGGAAGGTATAGTAAGGGAAGGGAGGGAATGGGAAGGGAAAGGAAAGGAAAGGGAAGGGAAGGGAAGGGAAGGGAAGTGAAGGGAAGGGAAGGGAAGGGAAAGGAAAGGAAGGGAATGGAAGGGAAGTGAAGGGAAGGGAAGGGAAGGGAAGGGGAAGCTTAGCCTAGCGAGATCATCAACAGAGGCGGGACTTGCGCTAAGCTGTATTTTTGTTTTCGATGTCAACTCAACCCTATTCAGACTTTTCATCAAAACCTCCTCTTTGCCTGCCTCACTATCCTTTCCTTCCCTTCCCTTCCCTTCCCTTCCCTTCCCTACCCTTCCTTACCCTACCCTTCACTTCCCTTCCCTCCGCTGCTCTTTGATTTCACTCCTTTTGAAATTCGATGATTATTATATTTTGTCTTAGTAAGGAAGGAGGACAGAGGGAGTCAAGTGCTTTGTTTACATTGCCTGGCTAATATATGCAATCACACCTTCCTTGTTATCACTTCCAGAGGTCATTCATGGTCATTGTTCTTCTTTATCACC
This sequence comes from Cancer borealis, assembly GCA_036785275.1. Classification (NCBI taxonomy): domain Eukaryota; kingdom Metazoa; phylum Arthropoda; class Malacostraca; order Decapoda; family Cancridae; genus Cancer; species Cancer borealis. Next base: position 11,701 of record JAXIVD010008299.1, on the reverse strand, counting down.
ACTATCACCACCACTACTTCCTCCTCCTCCTCCTCCTCCTCCTTCACTTCCTACAGGATAGAGGGATAGACCACTCGTAGGATAAGTTGAAGTGACTGAGGAAGGATAGGATAGGACCGTTCATCCATCCAGCCTTTTTAATGCCTGTTTCTTCTAAAACTATCAATATAATGAAATGTTGAGCTATTCTTTACCAGGAATTAACAAGGAATATTTTAATGCGTAGTAGTTCTATAAGAAAATATTTGCCTTATATGTATATACGATTTTTGCAGGAACTGTTATAAATCATAAGAAAATATATTAATAAAAATCATGTTTCAGAAGAATTGTCCAAAATATCTATCTATCTAAAAGTCGTCTAAGTAACTGGTTGTTGAGTTTTAAGAATAACTAAGAAACTTAACAATTCTTGAGGTGACCTTTTAAACTTATCTTTCTTTACTAACTCTTCAACAACAGACTGATTATCAAACATCGTATATCCTTGTATCAGTGTCATTCTAGTTAGTTTGTCTGGCTCTTTATCAGTCATTACCTTGAAACTCAAAAAAAAAAAAAAAAAGAAGAAAGAAAGAAGAAAGACAAGGTTGTATGAACACACAAAAAGCTTAGTTATCCTGTGAAACAAAGTGGATTTCTTTTACATAAATTAAGTTAAAAAAAAAAATTAATAAAAAGAAAAAAATGTAATAGCTTCTTATTTTAGTGTATTGAAAAAAGATAATAAATAAAAAATGACGCTTTTTAAACGTGTATATCTACTTTGAGAAGCTGTATTACTTTAAACAACAACAACAACAACAACAACAACAACAACAACACACCTTTTATTATAGATAGATAGGTACAGTTGAAATATTTGACATCATCTACCTACCTACCTACCTACCTACCTACTTACCTACCAACCTACCGACCTACTTACCTTCCTACCTACCGACCTATCTACCTGTATCATGTCATCTGACTTGAAAAGATAGAAGTAATTTCACCTCTGCCAAGGGATTACACTAAGCTTGATACCTCAACAGTTTATAAATTTTGCAAAGCATCTAATCGGCTTGTCATGTAGGCGCTGCTTTGCCTCACAGAACTAGTATGACTGACTATACCAAACATTCCTGATCTGTTTTATTAGCAGAAGAAAATAGATGAAATATATTGTTCTCTATTCTATTCTATTGCTTCTAAGTTAATAGTGAGATAACTAGTACTGCTATGTTGATTTTAAATAAGGTCTAACGAAGGTGTACTACATTTATTTATATTCACCGGGAAATATTATGATCTGTAAAACCCCAACACCAGCAGCAGCAGCAGCAGCAGCATCAGATCAGCTTGTATTCTCCGCCTCACTCCCTCACAACACACATCAAAGGGTATTATTATTATTATTTTTATTCTATTATTCACAACGCTGGTGGTGGTGGTGGTGGTGGTGGTGGTGGTGGTGGTGGTGGTGGTGGTGGTGGTGGTGGTGGTGGGGTGGTGGTGGTGGTGATGGTGTGTCTTTACAGAGTTATATATACTGATTTTTATTTAACACATAAAACAAAAAGAAAATGTAGAATAAATGAATAAATATATAATAAATAAAACTTGCAGACACTTACTTAATCACTATGCTTATATAATTTACAGTGACTAGCACAGCGAATATTACCAAAAAAATGAAAAGATAAAATAAAGTCTATGAAAAAAACAAAAAAAACACTTAAATATTGTCACAAGGTCGTGGGTGGTCGGTGGTTGGTGACTGTACCGATGAAGGGAGGGGGGGTAGGGGGGGCGGTTAAGACCCAGGTAGCTATATGACCTGACCTTTCTGCCCCCTGCCCCCCTTCTCTCTCTCTCTCTCTCTCTCTCTCTCTCTCTCTCTCTCTCTCTCTCTCTCTCTCTCTCTCTCTCTCTCTCTCTCTCTCTCTCTCTCTCTCTCTCTCATCTGTCTTTCACCCTTCTCCCTTTTCATTCCCTTAAGTGCCATAGGAACCCACTGTGACCTGACCCTCAAGACTTCCTACTTGACCTCACTCACGCCAGAGCAGAGGTCAACAACAATATCAATAATAATAATAACAATAATAATAATAATAATAATAATAATAATAATAATAATATAAATAATAATAATAATAAAAATAACAATAACAATAAGTAATAAAATTAAATAATAATAATAATAAATTTCACACAGAGACGAAGAGGAAAAGTGTATAACAAGGCTTCCAAACCAATTTTTTGTATCCATTGGTTAACGTCTCTCTCTCTCTCTCTCTCTCTCTCTCTCTCTCTCTCTCTCTCTCTCTCTCTCTCTCTCTCTCTCTCTCTCTCTCTCTCTCTCTCACCACTATTACCTTATTTAGCCTGCTCCTGAGTGCTAACACGTGGTGGTCTGGTGTCGTCAAGCTAAGCCAAGCACAGCAAACAGTAACCAAGAGGAATGTGAACCTACTAATGAACCTTAATGAACAACATGAACCAGTGACAGGACGGAGATTTATGCCATGAAGTGATGATTAATGAAAGGCAATAACAATAATAACACCATTAATAATAGTCCTGTTTATATTTTTCTTCCTCGTCTTCATATATATATATATATATATATATATATATATAAACAAGAAAATACGTGAAGGGAAATATTATGTACTTACGTATTCAAAACTTTCTTTTTTTACGTATATAGGAAAAAAAATACACCATAATTATATAGAATAACAAAGGTTCACCAAAAAATATAAACAACAACAGATCTAGTATCATTATTATCATCATTAAGAAAATAGATAGAACAGTAGAAGGCTCCTCCCCACCCACCTCCTAATACTAGTAAAGCAAATCCTACAAATTGGACGGTGGTAATGCGATATAGTTACCCGGTTCAGCTTCCTCGATAAGTCCCACAAAACAAAAGACGCCCACATAGCGCAACGAAGACAGGAGGGGTTGAGGGTGAGGTGGGGTAGATGAGGGAAGGTCAACAAGACTGGATGGAGGTGGGGTTGGGGTTGGGGTTGGGGTTGGGGTTGGGGTTGGGGTTGGGGTTGGGGTTGGGGAGGGTTGTGGGGTGGTAGTAAGAGCAAAACAAATCTGTATCTAATCCGACAGGCGTACGAATGAGCGTGATTGTTAAAGGAATCTCTGTGATACTGAGGATGGTGAAGGAAAGGATGCTAGGGAGGAGGAGGAGGAGGAGGAGGAGGAGGAGGAGGAGGAGGCCTAGAAGATAATGCTTTGTTCTAAGAGCTGAGGGAAGGAAGAATAAATGACGGCTGGATGGCAAAGAAAAACAGAAGAAGGTGGGAGAGAAAGGGAGGAAAGAAACAGAGGCTGGAGGATAAAGGAAGGAAGGAGGGAGGGAGGGAGGGAGGGAGGGAAGGAAGGAAGGGCGAGGATTATCCCTTGAGTGAGGAGGGAGGGAGGGAAGGAGGGAGGGAAGGAGGGAGGGAAGGAGGCAGGACATCCCGTGAAGAAGGTCGTCGGTCCTGCTGCTCATCAGGATCTCTATAATGTCAGGGTCCTCCTTCCTGCCTCTGTCGGATTACAGGTCCTTCGTCAGGGAAATTATGGGAAGGGAGTGAGCGTGTGGGGCTGTGGCAGGCGAGGGGCGTGGGGCGAGGGACGGGAGGGCGTGGGGCGTGGAGTGAGGGGCGTGGGGTCCAGACGCCACCCGCAGGCAGACAGTTGGTCATTACTGCAAAAGTACTGTAGTTTGACTTTATTGAATTGGGTCTTGATGTGGCAAACGAGAGGAAAAGTGGCAGGTGAGGGAAGGGAGGTATTGAGGGTCCTAGGAGGGAGGAGGGAGGTGTGTTGGGGGTTGTGGGGAGGCAAACACGGGGGAGGAAAGGAAGAGGGTGGTGACAGAAATGAATTATATGAAAGTATAGAGTCAACAGTCTATTCAGTGCACTAAAGAACGTTCGTCCCTAAAGGTTATTAGGTAAAAGGTATTGTTTAAACTTTCATCTAATACCTACATAACATAGCATCACATAGCATCACGTAGCATAGCATCGCATCGGTAAAGCCAATGGTCAAGGTGGTTTAGAAAATTATTGAACCGCCTCCCCACCAACACATACTAACAGTTGATTCGACTTCCTGTAATTTGGCGCCAAAACAAATATTTGCGGCGAGCTAAATGTAACTATACGCTTCTGGGTTGCTTAGTATTTTTCCTTCCTTCCTTTCCCACTTACTTTCTTCCCACTTACTTCCTTTTCACCCTTACTTTCTTCCCAGAGAGAGAGAGAGAGAGAGAGAGAGAGAGAGAGAGAGAGAGAGAGAGAGAGAGAGAGAGAGAGAACACCACGTGGTAAGAAGCATTACGCACTTTTGTCACGTGACGAAACATTTTTCTCTTTCTTTCTTTTTCTTTCTTTTTCTTTTTTTGTCTTTATATGCTCCACGTGGATGGTTGCTATAGAGACATACATACATACATACATACATACATACATACATACATACAGACAGACAGACAGATAAACAGACAGACAGACAGAAAACAAACACAGACATATATAAAAGAACAAACAGATAGACAAACAGAAACACAGACAAACAGAACACAAACAGAAACAATATAAAGACAAAACAAAACAGAGACAAACAAACACACACACACACACACACACACACACACACACACACCACACACACACACACACACACACACACACACACACACACAAACACACACAAACAAGGACAGCACGTAATCTCAGTTTCATATTCTTAAGTAAACATAAAGAGTGTAAAAAAAAGTCAAACAATATTCCTTTCCCAGCAGATTGTTTACATCACAAACACTATATAAACATCACAATAAAGTTAACTCTATCCAATCCTTACATACCAAAAAGAAAGAAAGAAAGAAAGAAAATAGGTAGAAAAAATAATAAAAATGAAAAAAAAGGGGCAATATTTTGTTTGTATATCAATCTACTACACTTGTTATTATTATTATTATTATTATTATTACTATTATTATTATTGTTACTACTGGTGGTGCTACTGTTGTTGTTATTATTACTACTACTACTATTACTACTACTACCAATATAAAAAAAAAGACGAAAAAGAATACAGACAGAGTATAGAAGGGTTTGCACTACAGGAAATGGTCAATAATCACACTAATCAAGGAGGGATGAACCACCAATTAGGCTCAAAAACGATGCTGCACTATTCCAAAGATACTCCTTCGATGGCTGGGTTGTGTGGGTCTGAGGAAACACGAGAAGGTCTGGGAGCGAAGTGATTATAGGGAGAGTAAAAGAAGGAGAGGAAGGGAAGGGAAGGGAAGGAAGGGAAGGAAGGGAAGGGAAGGGAAGGGAAGGGAAGAGGAGTAGGAGGGAGGAAATGAGTGGAAGGGAAGGGAAGAGGAGAAGGAGGAGTAAGGAAAGAGAAGGAGGAATAAGAAAAGGAAAGTAAGGTAAGGAAAAGAATAATAAGTAAGGCTGGATGATTATATAAACGTATGTATGTATTTTTCCCTCTTCCTTTCTCTCCCGTCGTGTGTGTGTGTGTGTGTGTGTGTGTGTGGTGTGTGTGTGTGTGTGTGTGTGTGTGTGTGTGTGTGTGTGTGTGTGTGTGTGTGTGTGTAGAGCAGGATGATGAATAGACACAAAAAAAACGAAACCATCCCCATTAATAGAACCTTAACAAACACAGGAAGAGAGATAGAGAGAGAAAAAAAAGAGAGATAGAGAAAGAGAGAGAGAGAGATAAAAAGTTCTGATAGCCATTAACACTATCTCTATACTCTACAGTGCCATTCTCTCATCCTGTGACAGCTACACAATTATTTAGAGCCGTCGTTCTTCTATGAGAGTGTTCCAGCTTCATAAATATTGTGGAGCTGCTACAGAATTCTCTACAGGCTAAGATAATCCGGCTTACAGGTAGCTACAGGCTTAATTAACCTCTCTCTCTCTCTCTCTCTCTCTCTCTCTCTCTCTCTCTCTCTCTCTCTCTCTCTCTCTCTCTCTCTCAAGCTAAAGAGAAAACTAAAAGTGTACACACCACATTTTTCTTACCATATTATTATTTTTTCTCGACAACAATTTCATAAACGTTGAAGTTGACAAATTCCAGTATGGATTTAGCGGGGGGAGAAGTTTTTCATTAGGAAGGAAGGTGAAGGGAAGCGAGAGAGGAGGAGGGGAGGAGGGGGAAGGAGGAGGAGGAGGAGGAGAGGAGGAGGAGGAGGAGGAGGAGGAATACTCCAACAACTTCCTGGTACAATGTAACACACACACACACACACACACACACACACACACACACACACACACACACACACACACACACACACATACAAACAAACACACACACACACACAGATCGAAATCCTAGAATGCCAAGTGTCAACAACCACCACCACCACCACCACCACCACGTGACTCAAGAGGCCGAGAGAAGGAAGGGAGGAAGGAGAGAAGGAGAAGGAAGGAGGCAAGGAAGGAGAGAAAGATGGAGGGAGGGAGGAGAGAAAGATGGAGGGAAGGCTGGAGAGAAGGAGGGAGAGAAGGAGGTTCATGACGGATGGTTAACCTCAGGAGACGAAGCAGTCGCCGTTTTTCACCTTTATGAGTGACCGTCACAGTATATTAAGGAGGGGGGGCGGAGAGGGGTGTGGGGGCAGGCAGGGGGGGCGTCTGCAAAGGGAAGGGGGTGCAGGGGGGGCG
>JAXIVD010008298.1:7500-12500 GCA_036785275.1 Cancer borealis | reverse complement strand
CCTTACCTTTACGAACATTCTGGTAACATTCTCGACTATATTGTAATACCTTTGCCTCTTTCAACTTGTCTTGTCTGAGTCTGAGTTGACTTGATTTTCCTGAATTTTCTGCCCCCTAACTTGTCTGGATAGAGTTACGTATGTCCTTACCTGTCTTATCTTACCACAACCTATCTAACCTATCCAATCTTTACGTAACACAACCTAACTTAACTTTACCTCGTCTGAATAGTATCTCTCGCTGCACTGGCATTTACACACTCGCTGGACATCCAGTTTAGGGTTAGATTTCACGCCAAACGAACCTTGACTTTCATCTATTCTACGAGGCGTGTTAGCCCTCGCATCGCCGACAGACCATTTACAGCCCCATGATCAGTTCGTGCTAAATATTCGTCTGTTTAAGCTGTTAGTTAACATTGGTGCAAAACCTGCTTCGTGCAGAGGTACCAATCTGGCACACAATGCAAATGACAAAACTCTTGACAAACTGAATGAAAATTTTATATATGAATCAGTCATAAGAATGTGCCTTCAAGGGATGGTAATTTTCATTCAACTAAGCACACACTCTGAGATGGCAATTTAGTTAACCAGTTCCCCGTAGCTGGGCTGCATCCCTGCTCGCCAGTGCCTCAGGTTACTTGTATCTAATTAACCAGAACTAGTTAATTCGTACTCAGGGACACCTTGTTCTCTGGGTCAGCTACTTTACCTGATTAAAGGAAGTCGACCAGTCATGACCATAAAAAGCAGCATCCTAGGAAACCAGATGCCCAAGGCGGCGGGCGTAACTAGTGATCAAAAAAGATTTTGAGTCTGTCTGGGCCACTTTGGATTGCTATGGATCAATTAAGAGGCTGAGCTGAAGAGATAATGTGAAGAGGTGGCAGATGTACAGGTAGCCTCCTTGCCAATTAAGCAGGTGAGGTAGTGAGGTAGTCCGGCTATCATCGCTCAGTGCCCAGGTTCACCGGCCAAACATTAGTCTGGCCGTGCAGCTGAGCCTCGCCGCACGCCAGGTGAATTAACGAGTGAGCGGCTCCTCCTGTACACATGATGCACTGCCCCACATACACCACCGCGTCCCTCACAGCCAGGCGACTTGTAATTACGGCCACTTTCGCAGGGACCCAACCCCGCCCCCGAGCAAGCCACGTCGTTCCCCTGCGTCGGAGTTACCTTGTCCAGGCGTCCAGGTACATCCCTCACATTATCCACCCGCTACACAAAGCTTCCCGTGCCCTAGTGAACACGAACCAATATTTTCAAGTACAAGGCTCTTCATGTTGGGTCCCTCATCAGGAACTCGTAAATCCTACCGCAAACTTTTTTACCTTCCTTTCAAATATACTAGTAAAAATAAAATATATGCGTCCATGCACGTAGCTCGGACGCTAAACATGAGATAAAAAGAAATGAACAGGCAAATAAATGTATCGGTTCTACAACTCTTTTTCTCGGCGCACGTGAAGAGTTACGCCCCGTGTCGGTCCCTTTCATGCCGGGAGGAGAGGGGCGGGGGTGCTGCGGATCTGCTGGGCGTGTGTAGGAAAGGCGAGGCGCGAGGTGGGGTACAGCGGCGCCAAATGGAGTACCTGAAGGGCCCTTGGTATCTGCTGCCCATCTCAAGAAGCTTTGGGTATTTGGTGTGCACGCCTCCAAGTCTCGTAAGAACTAAGTTATGTGGGATATAATTGCATGCAATGACTTTACTTTTATGACTGGCTGAAGAATGGTCGTGTTCTTATGCATGTTCTTGAATGTTTTTGCATACGAATGTTTCATTTTTTCTTCTCTTTCTTATGCCATCAAAGTCAAATCTGCAACTTGATTAACTTGTAATTGGCGGGTAGTCAACTTATATCAGTTATTCTCACTCGTGTTGCTTTACATATCGATGTTATTGCTTGTATAAACATTTACACACCAATCACATGGGATGAAATGTTTACACCACCAGGTATTTTTTTCACCTACCTGTACACCAAACTTGACCTGCGATAGTATTTTAGTACGACCTGAAGCGGCTCTCAAGGCCATCGTAAAAGAGAGCCTGTCACTATATAACTTTCTCTTACATATCAGGAGTATAAATTTTCTACCTGATTAAATAAGAAGAGCGGATACTGAAAATTGAAAGTATAAAACACTTGGCTTCTATAAAGAATGAGTAGAGGGAGGTAGAGAGAGAGAATGGGAGGGAGGGAGGGAAGGAGGGAGGGAGGGAGGGATGGAGGGAGGGAGGGAGGGAGGGAGGGAGGGAGGGAGGAGAACATGGATGGAATGGAGGGAGAGAGGGAACAAGGGAAGTCGGACAGGAGAGGGGTGGGAGGGAAGGGAGGGAGAGGGGTGGGAGGGAGAGGGGTGGGAGGGGTGGAGGTGGCAGCAGACCCTCCCCCTGAATTAGCTTAATTTGAATGTATAATTTTACGAGGCCATGAAGCTGGGACTCCTTCGCGGCCAAAACCAGCCAGATATTTTACTCATTTTTTTCTTTTTTCATCTCCATAATGCTACGAGGACGCTACTGTGTGGGCTGGACTCCCTGCATACAAAGCCTTGCCACCCCTACCACCCCTGCCAACGCTGCCACCCCTGCTACCTATGCTAATGTCCGGCCGCCGCTGCCCCGTTCCAGTGATTTACCCGCTAGTCTCATATTCTATTGATAATATATAAACGGCGGCATACTTGTAAATTGACTGCACGTTGATGCTATTTGTATTTATGTATATTCTATAAAGCAAAACATTAGGCCTTGGTAGTGGTGACCCGGAAATGGTGGTTCACGCATGCGCCTACTCGTGCCTTGACACCAAATCAGCTTCCACATTAAACAAACAAACTCAATATCTTTTATTTACGTGTCTTAAAAAACTTCGCCACACTCTTGAATAATCGATCTTTATATAACTTTAATTTTCAAAGACAAGCCTTCAATGTCTTGTGCTCTGTGTTTTCTTGAGTAGTATAGCTTCATGAACTTGTGTCAAATTAGCGCTGTCCTGCTTCCCTCCCCTTGACAACATCACGTCCGCGCGTCGGCTTGTGGAGTGAGGTGGCGGGGAAGGGTCTGTGATTTTATTTTTATTGAAATTAACTTCCCAAATCGCGTCCATCTGAGTTCCTGGAGCAGGTATCGTTGGTGACGAAGGTCGGGTGCCTGAGGGGCGGTGACAGGACGGCACTGTGTGGCGGTAAGTGTGAAATAACTGTGTATGTGTAACTGGTGTTGTGAGGGTGGCGAGGAAGGAAGGACAACGAGGCACAGCGGGAATGCATACACACGTCAATGTTGATTATTAATTATGTCTTTTTATTTAATTAACTCACTCAGTCATTACAAATTAGCATCTCGTCGTGCCTCTAGACCGTTATTGATGAAAGGTCGAGGCAGGTTAGTGCCTGGCGGAGATGACGTCATTATAACGGGGTGGAACGTCGGTCCCGCGCTTCCTGCTGGTATTTAAATCTTAAAGACCTATTGAATAATGGCTTGTTACTGCATATTAGTTAATGTACCTTTACCTGTGTGTGTGTGTGTGTGTGTGTGTGTGTGTGTGTGTGTGTGTGTGTGTGTGTGTGTGTGTGTGTGTGTGTGTGTGTGTGTGTGAAAGATAAAATTTTACCTTGCATTAATTTGTTCTCGATTTTTCGATGTTTCTGAATGCTACTAAAGAAATTGGCGATTAATAAATTAGGAACATAAGCTGACTTTGACATTCATGGATGAAGCTTACGATGCAAACTACAATTATTTTTCCTTCGACGAACCTACATATAGTTTAGGACTCCACACATCACTGGTCCTTATAAGGGTTACGCAGCACATCGCCCTGCTAGTGGAGCCGGGCAGGGGATTAGCAGACCACTAATCTTCTAGGTCGATAAATCAAGCCATAAAGGTGCCACTGCCAACGATGTGTGTACAGGAGCCACTTGAGCTTCAGGGGTTAACCAGGTCCTGTGACAGTGGCTGCTTTTCACATCGTTTTATGTGTTCTCAAGCTATGACCACAAGACTCGTGTTCTTTTATTTGGGGTTTGTGTGTTGGGCGTGCAAGTGGTGGCTAGGCTTTGGAAGTTTATTGGCGTGATAAGACGAGAACTTGCCGTTGTAAAGAGATAATCTATGTTCACTTTTGCCCCTGTTTTGGCGATGACCTTGTTGATCGCACGGTTGGCCGCTTGATTGATGGACACGAAGGCTCCGGTTGAGTGACCTCTGCTATGGCTGTCAGTCATTTGGTTTCCATATTTGTGTGATAGGAATGGGGTGTGAAATCATTCACTCCTGTTTGACATCCTACTATGTTTATCCCGCTGTGGTAAGGCCCACCTTTGTGACCCATTATCACCATCCTCGTTTGGGGATCAGATATAACTTAACAATATTATGATATAAACATATATATATATATATATATATATATATATATATATATATATATATATATATATATATATATATATATATATATATATATATATATATATATATATATATATATATATATATATGTGTGTTCATATATCCCCCACTATGTCAATGACATAAATAATTGAATAAGGTAAATTTTATTAACACATAACCGTCAATCTTCCCGTATCTTGCGATGCTTTGTGAATAATTTAAATCACCACCTCGGGTGATGGAAGACTTTCTCTTAAAGGCCAGTGATTTTAGGTTTAAGGTAGTGAGGTATTCTGGGTCTCCTTTCCCGTCGTGAACAACCCACGTCAACGCCAACACCCAACCGGAGTTTAAACTTGAGCGAAGAGAGAGGATGAGGAAGTGGAGGGAAAAAAACGAAGGATAGAGGAGTGGAGTGGGGAAGGATCGTGTCAAATCATGTCAGCAAATCCTCCTTTAACCGAACACGTCCTACAGCCTCGAGTCTCCACCTCTGCCTAACTGGGGTTAGCACACCACGCCCACCCATCACATCGCGATAGCCGCCCGATACTCAGGCCAATATATCGGGGTAGCGAGTCGG
>JAXIVD010008297.1:7500-12500 GCA_036785275.1 Cancer borealis | reverse complement strand
ATCATTTCAGTTTTCATAAAGGATGATGATATAAAACGTGTGTACATAACTGGCTATCTACAACTCACTCACAACGCAACGAATCAATGAGTAATAACAGGTTTCTCGGAATAGGAAATCCTGTTCCGCTAACCAGCAACACGTTTCAGGTCAAATTTACTACGTACACAATGAAACTGTAGATGCAATAAAGGAAGAAATGCACACACACACACACACACACGCATACACACATACACACATACACACACACACACACACACACACACACACACACACACACACACACACACACGTAATTTATGGTAAAAGTCAAGCAGTGAGTGTAGTAGTTTAGTGACCTTTCTAATTTTTTTCGATAATGAATTAATTCTTTGCTTCAACATTTAGCTGTAGCACGCAACAAGAGTCACCTGAGTTAGAAGGATCCATGACACATACATACACACATACATACACACACAAACCAGGTTAGTACCTCTGATATCAGCCGACAGAGGGCAGACTTATGACATACAGATAACTGACGTGGGTTAGGGCGGGTAGCCAGCCTACAGTAATGTGAGCCCCTTTATATTCTTTACAGCCAATCAGATATAACCTGAGGCAACGGCCACAACATCACAGGTAAAGGTTTCCATTCGAATCGAGGGAAAAAATTCTGAGAGTCGTGCAGCAATTTAGAGGACAAAAGCCTGTCGGCGCAGCGCACTCCGTCCCCCAAATGTCGGAGCAACACTAAAAAGCTAACCTAAGGAGTAATTGCCGTCAGTTACTCACCTCAGAACCCCGGCCATCAAGCTATGAACTATATCTATATTAGTAATGCATGTTGGTGTCACGTCCTTCCTCTTACTCCTCCCTTGACGTCCTCTATGTCAGCCTGCCTCCACCCTGCTGTTCTTGTCTGCTTGCTTGCTTCCTTACTTTCTTGTTTGTTTCCGTTGGTGATGGTGATGGTGATAGGCGTCTTCCGGAGTCCCTGGCGTCACCCTCACCACCACCACCACCACCAGGTCCTTCATTTATCTATCTAGCTATCTATCAGTCCTTAAACTATCCGTCTATTGGGTTCCAACCCCACCACGCCCGACCCATCACCCTAATTTTCCTCCCTACCCCCCACCCCCGTTAACCTATTACTTTGGGATGCCCTATTAACTATTTCCTCTAAAATGGGAGTCCGGGTTAATTGGGGCGACATTTGCCCACTGGTAATTTTCTTTCATTTGTGGCGACCAGTGAACAACCGCCACCCATTGTCCCTTCACATGGTGGGGGACAAGTTATCTCTCTCTCTCTCTCTCTTTCTCTCTCTCTCTCTCTCTCTCTCTCTCTCTCTCTCTCTCTCTCTCTCTCTCTCTCTCTCTCTCTCTCTCTCTCTCTCTCTCTCTCTCTCTCTCTCTCTCTCTCTCTCTCTCTCTCTCTCTCTCTCTCTCTCTCTCTCTCTCTCTCTCTCTCTCTCTCTCTCTCTCTCTCTCTCTCTCTCTCTCTCTCTCTCTCTCTCTCTCTCCATTATGCATAATTTTCAAAGTTCAATGTTCTTGTTCCTTTATTCAAATACTATTGTCAATCCTCTATCATTAATGCACACTCATGTCATTCCGATGCGTCTGTGTTACTCTTACATCACTTTCACCACACCCACCCACACCCACACACACACACACACACACACACACACACACACACACACACACACACACACACACCATAAGTGCGGGTGACGGGCGGGTCCAAACACAGGGGCGGAACACAACATAGGATAATGACCTGTTTCTTGTCCTCTTGACCAAACACAGGAAAGGCCATCTGACGGCCGGCCGGGGAAGGAAATCGACCAGGTAGCTTAAACATACGCGTTTCAATTTCCAGCCGTGGTCCGTGGGTTCGGTCCGCTATCACCTGCCATCGTCCGCCGCAACACACCAACCAATTGTCTGAACGAACGTGAGTGAAATACTGTCCGCTGACTCCCACTCCCACTAACGACTCCAGACCGGAAACGGCTCGTTGGGCTGTGAGACGCGCCCGGACAGAGGTATCATTATCACCCTCCTGCCGTGTTATTACTGGTTATTACCTCTGTTATCACTTTGTTGGGTTCGCGGGCAGTTCTTGAAGCTGCTGATATAAAATTGATTTGTCACCTGCCCCACACACCCTGCCTGGTTGGGGCAGCGCCTGGGCACCGCTCTTCTTCACCTGTGTGGGTGGCGAGGCGGTGAGGCAAGCATGCAGGATCCGTGGCTGCTGGGCGTCGGAAGTCCATGATAAGACTAAAATGAGTTGTCCAGAGACGACTATACCCATCCTACCCTACCAGCCTTCCTCCTCCTCCTCCTCCTCCTCCTAGTGTACTTCCCATGGTCTCTTCCTCCCGCCTTACTTCCCTTTCTCCCACCACTGTCGTTCTCTTTCTTCCTGGATTTAGTGTCTCCGCGCCTCTTCTCTACCATGACCTTCTTTGAACACAGGTTTCCGCCCTCGATCTCTTTGTCAGCACCGCGCATCCCGTCGAAAGTTACACGAAGCATTGGTATAAAAAAAAAAAAAAAGATAAATAAATGAATGAAGGAGTGAACGAAAGCCTCAAAGGAAGTAGAAGAAGAGATAAAAACAAAGAAGTTACTAATGTACACAAGCATCTGACGTGATAGTTGAAAATTATAGGCAATGCAGCCACAAGAATGAAAGTTAGTTCGGGGGATGGTGATGCGGTGTTGTGATAGTGACAAAGGTGAGGCGAGGGCACCACCACCACCAATACCTTGAAGAGGATGCAGGTGCTGAAGATGGTGATGGTGATGGTGATAAGGGCTGGCGTGATAAAAAAAAAAAAAAAAAAGAGAGAGAGAGAGAGAGAGAAATGAATGGTGATTATCAGGAGGGAGGACAAATGGTGATGGCGGTAGTGTGATGAGGTCGGGGGGAGAGTATATAAAAAGAAGGAAAAAAAGATATATAGTGTGAAGGTGATGACGACAGAGTAATTAATGGTGATGAGAGTGTGATGTTGAGGCTCATTACGTGTTACAACCTTTATTGTTAATCACTGTGCTAACTAAATGAACACACATACACACACACACACACACACACACACACACACACACACACACACACACACACAGCTTGGTGATAGTGACGGTGATGGTGATGATGGTGATAATGAGGCCACCGAGCACGCCACCATCACGATCACCACCACAAAGTGAGATGGATGGAGGGATATAAAAGAGAAATTGGAGGGTCTTTGGGAGGGAAGATCGAGGGAGAGAAAGAGGAAGAAAAAGAATGAAGAGGAGGGAGGGAGAGAGGAAGAGGAGGGTGCGAGGTCGGGACGAAGGGAACAGCGAAGAAAATGGAAGTGGAAAGAAAGGCTGGAGGAGGAAAGAAGGGGAATGGACGATACACTGTAAAATGGCGGAGGAGAATTGAAGAACAAAAAAAAAAAAGCGGAGTTGAAAAAAAAAAAAAAAAAAAAAAAAAAAAATTGAGATGCGATTCTACATTTGTCAACTATGAAAAAAAAAAAATTAATGGACTGACAAAAAGGTTAATGGAACAAATTCATTTAACATTGAATCAAAACGAAGAAAAAAAAAACACTTGAAACTAACGACAAAAAATAAACAAAGTAAATAAAAGAAGTAGGATAAGAAAAAAAAAAAAAAAAAAAAAAAAAGCAAGGAAGAAACGAGAGGAAACAAAGAGGGGAGGAGGAAAGAGGAATGAACGGTGGTGTTGCGAGGGGAGCTGTAGCATACACCCCAACACCCCCGACCCTCACCCCCTCTATATAGCACGCCCTAGTCACCTCTTACCTGTTTAATTACTCCGGCTGGTCCTATATTTAGCACCTCTTACCCTCCTTCCCTCCCTCCATAGCTGTATATATTCTTTACCCGCATTATACACCACAGCTATTATAATTACTATCATTATTATACACTTTCAGGATGCAAGCACTACGCAAGGAATCACACGTCCTTTTGCAATATAGTTACTCACGGCACCTCGGCTTCCCTTCCCTCGCGTACCTTGAAAAAAAATCTCTACATTGTTTTATTTCACGAGGTTTGAATACACTCGCGGCACTAACCATGCACTGTCACCTTGGATAGATAGAAGAAAAAAAGATAAAAATAGCATCCTTGAAACACACACCTACACATACCATAACAAGCGAGTAACACACGTAACACCTCCGTCACAGTCTAGGGGAGGGGTAGAGTGGTGGGTGGAGGTGTACAGGAGGGGACACAGTAGCTTCAGAAAAACGTCGGTAACAGTGGTGTGACGGGGAGCTTCTTGTCGCTCCCCACGCCGCGAGGGGGCGGCTGCTAGTGACAGGTGAGTCTCTAAACAACAGGTAAGGGAGTGTGGCTGACGACTGAACTAAACATTATACATTTTATTTTTACCCCTAGACTGTAAAAACTGTGTGTGTGTGTGTGTGTGTGTGTGTGTGTGTGTGTGTGTGTGTGTGTGTGTGTGTGTGTGTCTGTGTGTGTGTGTGTGTGTGTGTGTGTGTGTGTGTGTTTTCTTCTCTCACACTCACCATACACACACACACACACGCACACACACACACACACACACACACACACACACACACACACACACACACACACACACACACACACACACACACACACACTGACAGCAGCCACTTTTAACAAAACCCACCACCGTTTGATAACATTTATTTGTGAACTCATAAAATTTAGATTTGCCAAATGACATCCGGCCGACCCCCCAAATGTTATGGAAGGAAATAAAGAAGAAAGGAAAGAAGGAAGAAAGGAAAGAAGGAAGAGAGGAAAGAAGGAAGAAAGGAAAGAAGGATAGCATTATTTTAAAATAATGAGACAAGAAAACAAACAAAAAAAATAGGAACAAGCAGGAGAAACATTGGGGATATAGAGTTCAAAAGCTATAAGGTAAAGAAGATGAAGTAGGATGACGGAGGGAAGGAAGGAAGGAGTGAGGAAAGG
>JAXIVD010008297.1:0-5000 GCA_036785275.1 Cancer borealis | reverse complement strand
CCCCCCCTAGGACCCAGAATGATTAGAGGTGAGGGGAGGGGGACCAAGGAGGGAGGGAGGGCACACCTACACCTCCCAGCACACACACACCACACACACCTGTACGTGCAATTTTGATACGAAACACCTGCAATTAGGGTGAGTTTGTGGGGAGGGGCCGCAGGTAATATGAGTGCCAGGTGAGGGTTTTTGTGAGGCTCTAGGGAGGGCGTTTCACCTGGTCCTTTCCCCTTTCTGTCTCTCTCCGTCTCTCTTTTTGTCTGTCTCTGTCTCTGTCTCCCTTTCTCGTCCTTTATCTCTACTATGGTAAGGTAAGGTGAAAGTAATGAGGGAAATGTTTACGTGAGGATAAATGTAAGTTTTGGGAGGAGTATTTTTTGACTTACGTTAATGTGATTTAAGGTAAAGAAGAGGATGTAGGGATAGGGAGTGTGTTGTGTTGTGTGGGACTTACCTAACTTAACCTAATCTAACCTAACCTAACCAACACTTCATTTATGTTCTTTGCTGGTTAGTGTTGTTAGTGACTTATTATAATTATCTCTTATTGAAATTATAGCAATTCTCTCTCTTCTTCTTTTTTTCTCTCTCTCACTCTTATCTCTCTTTTATTTTCTCTCTTTCATCATGGTTGTTTTAATAAGCCATAACATCGTGCCTCCAATCATGATTATTGATGTACTATATATCAAACATAATGATGACGTAATTTATTGTCTTAGTATTTGTACTCATTATAATGATGATGATGATGATGATGAAAAAAATTATAAAATAGATATCATTATTATAATTTATCATTGGTATAGTTATTAATTTACAACCATCATCAACACTATAATCCTAATCACCTTCACTGTCATATACTGAATAATAATAATGATGACAATGAGAATAATAATCTCACATAATCATCATACTTAGAACACACCACTACTTTAACACCACACTAAACGTTGTGTTCTTCCTGGTGGCGTGTGCGGGCGTGTGTTGCCTGCCCTCGACACCCCCGCGGCACACACTCCGTGAACACGCATAAATATATGGCTGCGTATATTGAGGTGTTCCAAGATGGCGGCGAGGCAGACCACTAATCCGCCATTGTTGTGAGCCAAGTTACACCACCGCTAATTACCCTTAACCGCAGGAAATATGACCTTGATCAAGTGAGTGAAGCACCGCCCTGCCTTGCCTTGCCTTGCCTTGCCTTGCCCTGCCTTGCCTTGCCTTGCCCTGCCTTGCCTTGCCTTGCCTTGCCTTGCCTTGCCTTGCCTTGCCTTGTCTTGCCTTGCCTTGCCTTGCCTTGCCCTGCCCTGCCCTGTACAGCTGCAGCCTGAACACAGCGTCACAGGTCACGGCCACACAACACCATACCAGTGACGACCTGAGCGACACACCACAACAGAACGATGTCATGGCGGTATTAGTAATAATAATGATAATGATGATCATGATCATGATAATAATAATAATAATAATAATAATAATGATAATAATAATAATAGAAATAATAATAACAATAATAAAAATATCAAGAAGAAATAGTACTAATCATAATAATATAGTAGCAACAGTAGTAGTAGTAGTAGTAGTAGTAGTAGTAGTAGTAGTAGTAGTAGTAGTAGTAGTAGTAGTAGTAGTATTAGTATTAGTAGTAGTAGTAGTATAATGATAATAAAAATTATAATATTAATGCATATTATTATCAATAGTATTGTTATATTCATTATTATTATTAATATTAACACTAAGATGAATACTACACGTTTAATAAACATATTAGCATTAATGGTGATTTCATAATTAAATCAGCTTTGGCACTTCATTACTTTGCTTTCAGTCACCTGTCGAATGAGGGACACAGGTGAGAGGAGAGAGAGGGAGAACGCTTAGAATAATGGTACAAACGTGACGGAAAATTAGTCAAAATAACCTTCAATAATTGTATTAAAATTCATATAAAAGAAAACTATTTGATATCTATTTAACGTGATAAACTTTATATATATATATATATATATATATATATATATATATATATATATATATATATATATATATATATATATATATTCTCTCTCTCAATTATCTTTTGAGCCTCAGTAGTAGCAAGTGATAGTGAACATAGTGTGCTGGGCCGGCCTTGGGGTGGTGGTGGTGGTGGTGGTGGTGGTGGTGGTGGTGGTGATGGTGATGGTGATGGTGATGGTGGTGGTGGTGGTGGTGGTGGTGGTGGTGGTGGTGGTGGTAGAATTATTATTAACATTGACAAGCCAAACAATGCAGCTCAAAGTTTATGCGATGTGTGGAAACAATAAAAAAACAATAAATAAATAAATAAATAAATGAATAAATAAATAGCCACCACAAAATAGATATGTTGTAAGACTTGGAAGTGTTTGTGTCGTGTCTGGTACAACAATCTTTTTTTTCACCACGCATAAACAAAAAAACAAAAAATAAATACATAATAAATAATTTTAACTCGATAGGAATGAATCTGCAAGAGTTCGGCAGAAAAATACAAGATGAAGGAGGAAAACAAGGAGTACTAGGAGGAGGAAAATAAAAGAAAGAAAACACGTCAGCCATGAGTGTTAGCCTGGAGTCATGTACATACACGATAAAACTTGCATGTTAACTCTTTCAGGAACAATTTTCAAAGATAAATTACACATTCATTGGAAGTGGCATGTGGAACTGGGAGTGTAATTACAATGTTCGCTAACAGACTGGTGCATAAAGAGGCCGTAAAAGTAGGATATGACGAGAAATCGCTATAAATCACGCTTAACTACCAACCCCTGACAGTGTAGCCCCGACTGGTGGTGGCGCGGGTGGTGGAACGTTAGCTGTTGGTGTTCACGGGAATGCGAATAATAACAACAATAATAGTAATAATAATAATAATGATAATAATAATAACAATAATAATGAGCTTACTTGCTTATATCAAAGTTGAACACTATTATTATTATATGAATATTATCATTATATATTAAATGTTAATTGCATCCACAAGAAGTGATGAAGAGCCTGGGCGCCTGGCGAGGAGGAGATGGAGGTGGAGGAAGAAGGGAAAAGTTTTGTAAGAACGGCGAAGGGAGGCTTACAACAAATATATTGTCTATAATACCTTTTTTTAACGATGATAGTATAACAATAGTATTAATAACAATAATAATAGTAATAATGATAATAATAATGATAATAATAATATTAATAAAAAATAAAATAAAAATGGTAATTACTATCAATATCATTATCATCAACATATCCTTACTACTACTACTACTACTACTACTACTACTACTACTACTACTACTACTACTACTACTACTACTACTACTTCAACTACTACTACTACTACTACTACTACTGTTGCCACAAATATTATTGCCACTTTTATAGCTGTTGCTATCATCATTATGGCTGTTATTGTTGCTATTCTTGTGGTTGTTAGCATCATTAAAACCGTTCATTCTGTTATTGTTGTTGCTGTGTTGGTGTCTTAGTTGCAAAGCTCACTCACCACCACCATCACCATCATCACCACCGCCACCACCACCACCACCACCACCACCACCATCACCGCCGCCGCCTGTACTTCTCGTTATCGAGGAATAATTGAGGTGATCGATATCTGTCCAGGCGGCGCTAACAAAGGTAATCACAGGTCCGGAGCAATAAAAAGAATTACCTGCAATAAAACTGAAGGACTTAACCTCAAAGCGCCCCTGCCCACCCCCCACACCCTCCTATTCCCACGTATCACCACCACCACCCGTGACAACACACCCTAGAGCTGATTACAGACGCCAGCGGGTGAACAAAACAATCACCCGCCACATTTCTGATGAACTAAATCACCACAAAAGTCTCTACGATGAAGTAATGTTGTTTGAACTGGTGATAAATTGGGTGAATCGTTCCTGTGGGAATGTTTATGCTAGACTAGACTAATATTTTCTAAGGTAAGGCGCGTCATTGTACTTGGTCACCTGGCTTCATTAATACACGTTGACACTCCGCCACTTAAGATCTCTACATCCCATTGTGTTGACATGTTCGTCTGTCTGTTTATCCGTCCCTACGACCGCCCCTCTTCTTTTTCTTCTTTCCTTCCCATATTAGATCTCTCTTCCTTACTTCCTTCCTTCCTTCCTTCTTTCCCAGCGTTTGTTTTTGTTCCTTTCTTCTCTATGTTGTTGTTTGTTGTTCATACTTCTTGATTTTATTTTATTTTTTTATATATTATATTTGGTGTTTCTCCAGCCAGTTTTATCTTCCTCGCTTTACACATCGTATATTTTTTTTGTCTTTCTCTTTTCTTACACAATGTTTCTGGTCATGAATATTTTTGTGATTTGTTGTGTGTATTGTGTTCAATTTAGTTATATTATATAAATTATCAATGTTTAGGTACAATTTCATTACTGTCGTTACTTCTACTACTATTAATGCTATTACAGTATTGTGTGTGTGTGTGTGTGTGTGTGTGTGTGTGTGTGTGTGTGTGTGTGTGTGTGTGTGTGTGTGTGTGTGTGTGTGTGTGTGTGTGCTAAACGTAGCGACACATCTTTGACATTTGTATGGTTATTTAACATTTATCTCTCTCTCTCTCTCTCTCTCTCTCTCTCTCTCTCTCTCTCTCTCTCTCTCTCTCTCTCTCTCTCTCTCTCTCTCTCTCTCTCTCTCTCTCTCTCTCTCTCTCTCTCTCTCTCAGACAAAACAATTAAAAGATCAGAAGGAAAGAAGGAAGGAGGGAAATAAATAAATAAATAAATAAAGTAAGAAGGTGAACAATGAAGGAGAAGAACAACAACAACAAGAACATGAACAACAACAACAGGAACAAGACTATAAAAAAAAAAAGATGAAGCTAATGATGATCCCAGTGATGATAATGATAATAATTAATATCAACATCATCATCATCATCATCATTAAAGACCCTAATTGTTATCCTAAAATGTTCTTCCTCGCCTCACAAGTACTAC
>JAXIVD010008295.1:15000-17881 GCA_036785275.1 Cancer borealis | reverse complement strand
CTTACCTTCCTTCATTTCCTTCCTTCACATCCCATCTCCACTTCCTTCCTTCCCTTCTTTCCTCCCTTCCCTCCTTCTCCCCTCCTCCTTCCTTCCCTCCCTCTTCCTCCCCCCTCCCTCAGCCTCAGCGTTATGTGACCTGACACACTAATTACCTAAGTAACCCCCCCCCCCAACCCCCCAACCACCCCCCCAACTCCTCCACCTCTCCCCAAGCCTACTCCTCCTCTTTTCAGGTATTCTGCCCCTTACCTCTCTCTCTCTCCTTCCCCTTCCCTTCCCTTCCCCTTCCCTTCCCCTTCCCCTCCCCCTCCCCCTCCCCCTCCCTTCCCCTCCCCCTCTCCTTCTCCTTCCCCTTCTCCTCCCCTTCCCCCTCCCTCTTCCCCTCCCTCTCCCCCTCTCCTTCTCCCTCCCCTTCCCCTCCCAAGCCTCTTAATGACCCCACCATCCTGCACGCAAACACACACACACACACACACACACACACACACACACACACACACACACACACACACACACACACACACACACACACACACACACACACACACACACACACACACACACACACACACACACACACACACACACACCCCCCAACCCCCAACCCCCAACCCCCCCCCTATCAACACGTCGGACCAGGCCACACCCAACATGACACACACACACACACACACACACACACACACACACACACACACACACACACACACACACACACACACACACACACACACACACACACACACACACGTCACTCCCCTTCCCCTTGACGTCAACGAGGCATGAGAGAGAGTGTGTGTGTGTGTGTGTGTGTGTGTGTGTGTGTGTGTGTGTGGTGTGTGTGTGTGTGTGTGTGTGTGTGTGTGTGTGTGTGTCCTTCCCCTTCACGCCTCGATGCCTTCAGAGGATTTATTGTTATCGTTGTAGTTATTTTTATTTACTTCGAAGGAAAAAAAGTATTAGTTTATCTGAAGGAAAAAAAATAATGGATGTGGTGTTGTTATTATTATTCTATTTATATAAAGGTGGTGACATTTTTTTTTTGATTTCTCTGTTGAGGAATTATTGTTTATTTTTTGTGTTTGTTTTTTGTTTCCTTCGAAGGGGAAAAAAAAAGTGGTTGAAATGACAATTATTTTTTATTATTTATTTATTTAAGTCAATTGTATTTTTATTTATTTATTATTTTTTTTTTACGATGTGGAGGAGAATGAAGGAAATTTGAGGCATTTTTATTTATCTATATATTTATTTATTTATTTATTATATTTCTTATAGACACATTAGGTAGAAATTTTTAGTAAGTCAATTATATATATATATTTTTCTCTCTTTTTACGATGTGGAAAAAAAGATGAAGGTAATTTGAAGACCTTTTATTTTATTATTTTTCAGGACAGGGAAAAAAATGGTCACTCAAAGCCCTTTTTTTCCCTCTATCTATTATATTTTACGAGGAGGAAGAATTTAGTGAGGCAATTATATATTTTTTTCATTTATAACTTTGACGATGTGAGAAAAAAAGAAAGGAAGGAAATATATTGATTAAAGTTATGGTAAGAATTTAAAGAAAGACTAATAAGGTAGAAGATAGAAGAGAAAAAAGAAAGTATATTATTTAATTCATGTCATTCTGAAGTCACACACACACACATACACACACTTATAAGCAAACAAACACATACACACACACACACACACATCCCAAACTTCTCTAACTAACCATAACATTCACCACAGTACACCACAATCACCACAACCATAACCTAACCTAACCTAACTTCTCTCCTCCTTCCAGACGGCCAACATCACCTACCTGACAGAGACTCACGGCATAGTAGTAAAGAAATGGATGAAGGACTCACCACCGCCTTACGAGTCCCCGCCAGAGTACAGCAGCTTATCCCCAGAGCTGATCATGGATGCCAAGACGTTACAGGACCTGGTTACAGCGCCTCCACCTCCTCCTACCACACAACAGTCCACCACAGCCGCCCTAACCCAGCCACAACCACAACCAGCATCCGTTGTGGTAGACCGCTCCGCCTCTCCTGTCTGTACCACACCGCTGTTCAGTGCCGCGTTTTGTGACTCTCCATCTATACAACATGAAGAAAGAACTGCTACTGCTACTACTGCTGCTGCTACTCCTGCTGCTACTGCTGCTACGTGCCTCTACGACCGGACATCATCCCCCATCTTCACCCACTACCCGTCACCCGCCGCTACTGCTGCTGCTGCTGCTGCTACAACACGAGTACAGCCTAAAGCATCATCCTCGTCCTCCTCCTCGTCCTCCTCCTCGTCCTCTACTACTTATGTTGCAGCGGCGGGGGTGTCCGGGGGGGCGGGGGTGTCTGGGGGGTATGGGCAGGCGACTCCCTCCCCCCCCAGCTATGAAAGTCTGCATAAAGTGTATTGCCATGACGGAGGTAGAAGGAAGGAGGTGGTATAAAAAGTGATAATGCGAGTGAGAATAGTGACGATGGTGATGACGATGATGGTGATGAGTGTAGCGATGCAAAATAGACGCTAAATTAAAGAAGAGAGAGAGAGAGAGAGAGAGAGAGAGAGAGAGAGGATTAAAGAGAGATAGAATTAAAGAAAAGAGAGAAACAGACAAAACCAAATCTAAGAAAAATTTCACTGTCAAGGTGTTTTTTTTCGCTTCATCGATTTTCTATGTAATGTGTTAAGTGTAGATAATCTTCCCCTTCCTTTCCCTTCCTTCCCCTTCCCCTTCCCCTTCCCCTTCCCCTTCCCCTTCCCCTTCCCCTTCCCCTTCCCCTTCCCTTCTCCCCCCTCCCCCCTCCCCCCCGCCCCCCCCTTGTACGGTGTTGTACCTCTGGAGTAATTAACATAAGGTTGACTAACACTT
>JAXIVD010008295.1:2500-10000 GCA_036785275.1 Cancer borealis | reverse complement strand
ATTCTAAAATATTCTTCGTTTTCTGTTGTAACTTCAATAGAAAACGGAGAGAGAGAGAGAGAGAGAGAGAGAGAGAGAGAGAGAGAGAGAGAGAGAGAGAGAGAGAGAGAGAGAGAGAGAGAGAGAGAGAGAGAGAGAGAGAGTAACGTACTATTACTTAACACAAACTATTAGCCTTGACTATTTATACTTCAAGGATATCGCTCTCTCTCTCTCTCTCTCTCTCTCTCTCTCTCTCTCTCTCTCTCTCTCTCTCTCTCTCTCTCTCTCTCTCTCTCTCTCTCTCTCTCTCTCTCTCTCTCTCTCTCTCAAAACCGTGTCTGGCTGACATACTGACTGACTGACTGAGTAATTGATTAACTAACTAATGGCTTGTTATGTTGTTATGACAGTTCAGGTTTATCTCTTTTATTCTGTCTATCTATCTCTCTTTCACATCATTCTCCATCGGCCCGTTGGTCAAGATCAGCTGTCAGGGGTCACGAAACTTTTTTCACATCGGGCCGGATAACTAAGAATGACGATCGGGGGAGGGGGGGGGGGGGGGGCGGGACGCATAATCATTCTGTTCAATACTTGCAAGCCTGAACGAAAAATCTGGGAAAAAAGACGAAAAACTAAATTTAGCATTCCATGTTAAGTTTGGTCATTTTCCGGTTCGAAAATAATAAAAATAATATTTCCGTCACAGAAACGGGAAAGAGCATATGAATTGAAGTTGTACATCTTCTCATCTAAGCTATATGGAGCCAGTTTTCTTGAATTTAGAATGTTGACCAATATTGATTAAGGTAAAGCATTAGTTTGTATAGGGGAAACGATTTTCTCCGATCAAAAGCTTTCCTACATAAACGATTGCGGTACAAGGTTTGTCTGGAGATAACAACTCAACACTTCTCTGAATAAAAAGGTGTAACAATCAATGACGGTGTTCTCAGATATACCATCTTATCGCCTCGTCCTTGATTCACCAATACGCTTCCTCCATACAGGTTACACATTGTATGAATCCAAGTCTGAGGCGCCAATCTAGAGTTGTAAAAAAAAACATCCAGTCCTTATAAATACTGTATATTTGTATTTGGGACAATGTTTCGTCTGGCATTTCCAAATGTAACCATCCTTAGATTTTGCATATTTCGTCCAGTTCCTTTTTTTAAATTCTTACGTAGGGTGGCAAATAATGTAACATATGTTTATCTTAATACTACTCTTATCTATTTATTTTTTGGTCCATTAACTAAATAAACTATCTAAGGGTGTGAGGGAAGGAGTGTTTAAGGAGAGTCAAGGCGAGGCGAGGCAAGGTGAGTGAGACATAAACGCTCCGAACCTCGTCTCGTCCAATGTTACTTCCAGCCTTGAATGTGCTGGTCTTGTAACACTCCTCCTCCACACGTCGCCAAGGTAAGGTGTTGTTGCTGCTGGTGTTGGTGCTGCTGGTGTTAAAGGTGTTGATATGGAGGTATTGAAGAGTATTGAGTTAATGTTTCAGTTATGGAAATATTTTAAGGATACATTTAGATTTGTGAGGTAACGTATTGACTTAGATTTGATGCACACTTCTTCCCCGACAGCTAACTAAGAACATAACGAGGGTTGACGAGCCAGCTACCACCACCACCACCATCACCACCACTACCACCACTTCTCCAATATATGTAAGGTGACGTAAATGAGTTAAGTATATTTTAAGTGGCAGAAGGAAGGATAGTGTGGTTATGTAGCTGTAGTGAAGTGTTTTTTGGTTTAGGTTAAGTACTTGTTAGGTTCAGTGTGTACGGTGGATGGCAGCTGTGTGTGTACGTGTACGTGTGTGTGTGTGTGGTAGTGATGATGACTGGCTAAATACTGTGGAGGAATGCGGTAGTTCAGGTAGTTATTAGTAAGCGTTGGTGTTAGTATCTAGTTATATCAATGTGGTTGTATAAATGTTCCTTACTTTGGTTTTGTTAGTAAGTTAGTATGTGTGTGCGGGTGTGAATCTAAGTTAGTAAGGATGTGTGAGGGTGTGCATATGTAAGTTAGTGTGTGTACGAGTGTGAAAAGAAGTTAGCGTGTCTGCGGATGTGAATTTTAAGTTAGTAAGGATGTGTGAGTGCATATGTAAGTTAGTGTGTACGGGTGTGTATTTGTAGTCTTATGTGCGTTTTTCCGCTTAACTTTGCCCGACTCTTGCCTTCCTTCTCAACCACTCTCTCGTTAACCGTGTCAGCAGGTTTGTGACGACCTAGTTCAAGGGAATTATTTGGTTACCTTATTCAACCTTAAGTAACGGTTCTATATTTTCTATTTGAAGTGCTTGCTTGGTTGCTACGAAAACTTAAAAAACATTTCATTAAGGTTAAAATATTTATAAAACTGTTTTAATATGCCTTTGGTGTAATGATTATAGTTCAGTTACCACGATCGCCATTTTATCTTTAATTATATGGTTTGGTGTTGAATGAGGTGGTGGTGATAGGTAATTTAAGCCTCTAAGTAAGCAGGTTCATTACACCTTGTGAAATCATCCTCCCCACACCGTACACACCGCTAACTAGACTAATATTAAGCACCATATTCTTGTTATCTGTCTTAAAGCCTGTTAACCTTATCCCGTCCCCATTATCTCGCCACGGTAACTGTCAAATAAATTTTAACCACGCCAAATGTATTAATGGAGTTTCTAATGACCTAATCACTTGTTCTCCATAGTTCAGGACTTCCTGTTTCTGGTCACAAACTGCCAATCAATGTCTCCATTATATTAGTAACCACGTAGGTTAATTTTGGTTATTAGGAAATGTATTCTTTTAGTTCAGTGTCTGTCAGCCTGTCTACCTGCCTGTCTCGGTATGTTTGTGTCTGTTTGTTTGTTTGTCTCTTGTCTGTTTGTCTGTGTGTTTGTCTGTGTCTGTCTCTGTCTGTCTGTCTCTGCCTGCCTACCTGCCTGTCGAAGTACACCACAGTTATCTAGGATAACTTTGCAGACCGCCGGAGGAGGAGTCAGACGGTTTGGGTTAAAGTTACTACTTTGACGAGTCGTAATCTGCCAGTAACAAGTAATTAGGTTAAGTTTATATTTTTGGATTACATAATTAACACGGAAAAAATTGTCTTACGGTTATCTTTTGGGGAATTATTTTGCTTTTATTTTCCTTAAACCGTTAAGCATTTATTTTCCTTTTTAATCGGTAGCCGGTTGTTGGAGTTGACGAGGCAGCCAACTCCACCTTAAATATGGAAGTAGAGGAGGTGGTGGTGGTGGTGGAGGAGAGTATCATCCACGCCAGGTTATGTAAGGCGATGCAGCTAAGTGAGTGTTTAAAGTTTGTTTCAGTGGCAGGTGAGCGAAAATGTTTGTCAGGTGCAGTCTGGTTACTTTGAGGTGGAGACGCGTAAGTAAGGAAGGGAGGAATTAAGGGAGGAATTAAGGAAGGAAGGAAGGAAGGAAGGAAGGAAGGAAGGGAGTGATGAATTAAGTAAGTTAGAGAGACGGATAGATACAGATAGGAGGAAATGAGTAATAGTCTAATTTGTGGCAGGTTCAAGGTGGGACTGTGGATTAAGTTTAATGTTGTAGAGAAACGAAGTAGTTGGATCATTACGAGGATAAAGTTGTTAGGTTTAAAATACCGGTTTAAATTAATGGTTTTAATCTACCATGCGTTGTGATGCTTGATAATGCTCACTCTGAATAGTGTCAGTAAGTCTAGTAGTGGATTAATTATTTGCGTGTACGTGGATTAATTATTTGCGTGTACGTGTGTATCATTAATTATTGTCTCAGATTCTCATTACCTTCCCTTCAGATTTCAATACTCGCCTTCGTTTTGTAAGGCTTGGTAGTGTCCTTACTTGGTAGCTTCGTAAATAGTTAAAGTACTTAAATTTTAATAGGATATAATATAATACAATTTAGTATGATTGCCAAGTTTTTTAAAGGTGAATAGAAGTTAAGTATCACAGGTTTGTTTACTATTTCTATTGAGGTCATTGTTTTTAGGGTTATATCTATGAACTTATTAAAAGGTTGGTTAAGTTTAGAAGAGTAGTAGTGGGTGGGTGGGGGGGTGGGTGGAGGGGTGGGTGTATAGAGGTAGTAATAGTCAGATTAAGTCAGCTGGTTGCTATCACCTTAGTATTTTTCCTCTCTACGTAAGTGTATAGAGTTCTTAAATGGGTGAATTTCGCGTAACTAAACCTTCCTTATAAACTATGATATAATAACCTCGTTCCCTATGAATCTTTAACTTATTTCCACACTCCTTATGTATCTTTTTAATAGTTTCCTTCCTTGTGTATCTACTTGATATTAAATACTTTCGCTCTATGAATCTACTTAATCTTAGTTCAATAGCCACGTTACCTATGAATCTTTAATATTTATACCCACTTTTGATATTTTCTTGTTTTTATAATGGTCACCTTCCTTATGAATCTCGCGTAAAATCTTTGCTATATTCCCAGCATATAGTTAGTACCACAACTGCTTAATCTTTCTGCGCTTCCACTTTCCTCCCTCCCTCCTCCTCCTCACCCTCTCACCTCCTCACAATAGAGCGAACACGAAGTTAATTTAAACTGAATCTTATCTACCTCACAACAATTTAATACTATCCGTTTCTGTTCATCACACACTACTATAATATGTTTAAAACCTTATCTTTCCTACGTAAGCTTGTTGTTATGGTGGTTAGTGGCTGTGTGTAATTTCATATTTATTTCAGCGTTTGTATGTCATCTGAAGAGCTTTTGAAAGTGCCGAGGAGGAGGAGGAGGAGGAAGAGGAAGATGCTGCTGCTGCTGCTGAGAGATTGATTGGACAACGCTTTGGATAATTAAATGAGCACAAGTGTTTTATTATCTTTTTTAATAGCTAGTTTATATGAAGTAACCAAAAAAAAAGTTGAAAATTAAAAGTTTTTTCTCGAATAGTAGTAGTTAATATATTTTGAGATTCAATAAACTATACATTCTACGGCTTACATGTCTGAAAAAAAGTAACATAGCTTCTTACATTACTTACTACTAACTTCCCTTCTTTCAGTTTGTTGTTGTGGTGAGGAGATTTCAGGACCTGTAACCTCGCCCAACCCCGTGCCGCCCACCCTCGTGTATTGCAGTGTGTTGGTGTGAGACGTCAAGGAGGTGTCACCCCGCCCCAGCAGGACCTTACAACCTATCCTATAACCTTGCAGTCTAGTTGTGTTGAACGTTGTGGTATCAGACTCACGGATTGGTAGTGTTGCCGATTAATGAGCGTCAGTGTTGGAGTCCGTAAGGCTCCCAGATGTATATTATTATTCATTTTAATTTTTTTTTTTTTATAATTTTTTTTGGTCTTTGAAAACGTCTGTGTTGTTCTCCGGAGACTTTTCGATGTATTTTAAACAATAAATGGCAATAATTAAAATTTGTTAGTTTCACCTATCTATCCCCCTCTAAATAATTATTGAAAATAAGTATGGATAGTATGGCCTCTACAAAACCAAGTCAAGTGGCATATAAGCTAGTGGGGGTACCACCGAAGTAAAAGATAAAACAAATTTGGGTAGCGAGATGCATCTCGACTGAAATCTCACAATAATAAATTATTAATTTATTAAATTATTAATTTATTAAATTATTAATTTATTAAAAAATTCTTTAAAAAAATTATTTATTAAATATTAAACCATTTTACTAAAAATAAAAATAAAATTCGGCTGGCCTGCAGAATCATGGTAGACGGCATGGAGAAGACACCCTTTCAAGTCCAAGTGATGCAGTTTTCAGCAGTTTTCATTTTTTCATAAGTACCTGCCTCACTCCAAATAAAGCTTTTCAGAACACATGACACATTCATCCAAAGCAATAGTGCACACACCACTAGTC
Organism: Cancer borealis; assembly: GCA_036785275.1. Classification (NCBI taxonomy): domain Eukaryota; kingdom Metazoa; phylum Arthropoda; class Malacostraca; order Decapoda; family Cancridae; genus Cancer; species Cancer borealis. The sequence continues at coordinate 4,141 of JAXIVD010008295.1, read as the reverse complement.
TGTCACTGGCTTCACAACTAACTCCTGCCCTATACTACACCTGATGGAGGACGTCTGGAGACGGAGAGCGAGCCGCGTGTAGGTAGGCGCCGCGCCGCCGCCCACACAGCGCTGGGCGACGAAGATGTCCTGTGTCCTGGCCCCGTCAGACACCCGAACGTGACCTGATGGGGAGAAAAAAAATATTAGTGTATGTGTCCATTAGCGAGTAAAAGTGTATATATATAATGACCAATTCAAAATGACTAAATGATACTTGTCTTATTACTATTTTCTCCTTACAAAACATAAAAAGAACAGCACTTAACTTTTTTTTTACTATCTGAAGACACCACACCAGTGAAGAATACATCAGTCGACGGCGGCGGCGGCGGTGGTGGTGGACGTCCGACCCTCACCACAACACCGTCATCCGCCTCACCTCCGCCTCAATGAAGAACACAAGTCACCTGCCACGCACACCTGTAACACCATCATATATATAGGAACAACATCACCAAGGATACATTAACAAAATATAACACATCATTAAACTACTTCCTCTCCACAGTGTTCATTATAATCACCGTCTGAGACACTAAACATACATTACAAATACTTGGGATTCCACACGACTAAATCTTGGAAACTATAACTGATTAAAAATACCAATTCATCATAAAATAAATAAATAAATAGTTACCACCACCACTAGTCCTTCGTCACCGCCTTCAACTAGTTACTACGTTATCATAACTACCTGATCGAGGATGTCTTGGAGTTGACGGAAGGTGGCCCGCCCAGAGCCTCATCTCGCCGCTCACACCCACCTCGCTGCCCCGCCACGCCCATCCCCGCCCCGTCCCACCAGCGTGTCCAGCGGGGCGACGAGGATGTTTTGGCTCCGTCACACACCCACACGTTGCCTGATGGAAGGGAATAACGAATGAGAGAGAGAAGAGAATGAGAGAGTGAATGAATGTGTAAGTGTGTGTGTGTGTGTGTGTGTGTGTGTGTGTGTGTGTGTGTATGTAATGACCAATTAATTCCAAATGACCGAAGCATATTTATCTCATTACTATTAATCTCCTTACAAAATATAAGAACACCACCACCACTAACTACATCACAACACACCATAATCTTCTTCTATATCTATGTAACAATATAAACACAATACTTAACCAACAGCCGCGTCCGTGTAGTAATATAAGTGTTCCAGCAGCAGATGGACACACCCTCCCTTCATCGCAGTCAGGCCGTCACTGAAACAGGAAGAATGATGGAGGAGGGTGAGGGGGGGGAGAGGGAGGAATTAGGTGATAAACAAGCTATTAGATGGTGTTATTATCCTATATCTGGCTCCTCCTCTTCTTCCTCCTCTTTCTCCTCCTCCTCTTCCTCCTTCTCCTCTTCCTACTCTTCCTCGTCGTTTCTTTTGTTATTATTATCAGTCAGATTAAGTAACTTGTAATGCATACCTACGTGTGTGTGTGTGTGTGTGTGTGTGTGTGTGTGTGTGTGTGTGTGTGTGTGTGTGTGTGTGTGTGTAAATGTTTCGTGTTTTTTATATCTTAACTTCGTCCAAAAAATACAACAAAACATATATAGATTTTTTTTTTCTTCATTTTAATTTCAATGTATGTGACTATAAATGTGTCT
>JAXIVD010008294.1:0-17882 GCA_036785275.1 Cancer borealis | reverse complement strand
TAATTTTTTTTTATTAATATATTTTTTTTTTTTTTTATTTTTTTAATGTTTGATATTTTTATTTTTTATTTTTAAACTGACGCTGAGTATGAGAGTTACCCAGATAGACAGATAGTGACCGGCAAACAGAATCAGACAGAAAAAGAGTTCAAAGGAGAATAGGAATGAAACAAGATTACAGATTCAGAAAGAAGGTGGAGAGAGGATGAAAAAATGAAATAAGATAGAGGATAGGTATTGGCAGTGATATCAAAGGGAGAGATCAAGAGGTTTGTGTCGCTCAATGGAATATCATACGAAATGGAACGGACTAAAGTGTATATATAGGAGGAAATGGAACGAACCAATGTTGATAAGAAAAAATATGATAGATGATTATTTTTTCTGTTATTGTTATTATTGTTATTATTATTATTATTTTCAGAAGTTAGAAATGAGAGTGTATTAGAGAAAATACGAAAGATGAATTTTTTTGCTTATTATTATTATTATTATTATTATTATTATTATTATTATTATCATTATTATTATTATTATTATTATTATTATTATTATTATTATTATTATTATTATCATTATTATTATTATTATTATTATTATTATTACTATTATTTTCAAAAGTTAAAAATGTCCAGAAGAAAAAATGTATTATGGGATTGCAAGGAATTATTATTTTTATTTATGATTGAAGCTTATCATGAACAAAACACAAATAAATTGTGTTGGTTTCAAAAGCAATGAAAGGATTAAAGAAAGACAGAATAATAATGTTATGAAAGCGAAAGTGAGTGTGTGTGGCAACTGCAGATTTTGTTGTATATAATCTTTATGAAAACCTCAGTAGTTAAATTTAGAATATAATTGATTTATTCAATCATTATCAACAGTTTAATTAGAACGAGTTTAATTTGGTGCATTAATATCATCATCATCATCATCATCATCATCATCATCATCATCATCATCATCATCATCATCATCATCATCATCATCATCATCATCATCATCATCATCATCAACAACAAGTAATATTATCTTCACACATTACAAGTCCATTACTGAACCTTACTTTCCATCCTCCTCCTCCCCTTCCTCCTCCTCCTCCTCCTTCTTCTTCTTCTTCTTCTTCTTCTTCTTCTTGAATCACTGCACGATGCCTCTCTTCAAGGTTTCGCAGAATAGAAAAAAATATTTATACATATACATTTCACCTTTTCGCCTCGTGTGTCTCTCCTGCTCAGGCTACGTAATAGAGTACAGTCATTCACCTCTCTGTTCTATATCATATTTTTATTTTCACAGATACGAGTCTTATTGAACTTTTATTTCTATTGTGCTCGTGTAGTATTTCAATTTCAATATGTTTTTTTATGTTTTTTTGTTGTTTTGTATTTGTTGTTTTGAAATTGTAATAGTTTGTTAGTTAGTTAGTTAGTTTAGTTTAGTTTGTTAGTCCTTGCACTGTCTTCTCAATTATGTTTTTATTTATTTATTTTTTAATTTGCTTTCCAATAACGTACGTATATGTGTAGTTTCAAACATTTCACATCCAGGTCATAATTTTAAGTAGGTAAGTAGGTAAGTAAGTAAGTAAAGTCAGTAAGTCGTCATGCTTCAGAATATACACTTTTCACTACCTTTATTTTATTATCTATTACATATAAAGAAGAAATACTACCACTCTTTATAGTGTCCTGACTGTACACTATTTGGGATTAGATAGTCACTTTGGGGGACTTTGGGGGGCCTGTCACGCTATCTAGGAGGGGGTGGGAGCTATACCTGTCACACTGTCTATAGGGGGGAGCTATACATGTCATGCTGTCTGGGGGGGACTATACCTGTCATGCTGTCTTTGGGGGGATGGGGTGTGCCTGTCACATTGTCTTGGTGTCTTGAGGGGAGGGGGTATACCTGTCACACTGTCTGGGGGGATGGGATATTCCTGTCACTTTGTCTGTGGGAGGGACGAGGGTAGAGAAAGGGATAGGAGATGGAAATTTCCGTCTCTTTCTGATGCTGTGGAAAGATGTGTCTCATCCAGAATATGAAATAGTTATATCTTTTATGCAGAATTCTCGGTTTTTCCATAAGATGTAAAATTTCAATCTACATTATATTACATTTACATTTTCATTTTTTTAAAAGTTATATTTGTAATCTTGTTTCCTTTTTGTGTGTTACTTTTAATCTTATTTCTATGCATGGTAATTGAATATTTAGTTTTTTTCTATTTTTGAGTTTGTTGTTGTTATTGTTGAGTCTAGACATCAATTAATGAATCAATCAATTTGTGCTGGGCCATTTTTATAACACACAGTGAGAGAGAGAGAGAGAGAGAGAGAGAGAGAGAGAGAGAGAGAGAGAGAGAGAGAGAGAGAGAGAGAGAGAGAGAGAGAGAGAGAGAGAGAGAGAGAGAGAGAGAGAGAGAGAGAGAGAGAGAGAGAGAGAGAGAGAGAGAGAGAGAGAGAGAGAGAGAGAGAAAAAAAAAAAAGAGAAAGAGAAAGAGAAAGAGAAAGTGAGAGTGAGAGAGTATAAGTATGAGTATAAGTCTTTCGTTGAGTTTAATGTCGCGTCAGTATCATCAACATCACACCACCACATAACAACTCTCACCACCTTACTACAGCTGGCGTATTGTTATGGTAATGCTCCTGCCAGCCAGCCAGTGTGTTGTGTAGAGGAGTGAGGCACAAGCAAGCACTCAAACAATCTCACACACTCACTCACTTGCTCACTCACTTACTCACTTATTCACTCACTCACTCACTCACTCACTCACTCACTCACTCACTCACTCATTCACACACACACACACACACACACACACACACACACACACACACACACACACACACACACACACACACACACACACACACACACACACACACATTGCAGCCATCTACAAAAAAAAAATCTACTTTACAATTACAATATATTATCCATTACCTTAAATTTACTATCAAAACTATTATATTTTTTCCTCATTTTTATATTAGTGTAAAGAAACAATTATGGTGATAGTTAGAAATCACCTGAAACTATTAATTAATTTACTGAACTGTGTGATATATTGAAAGAGAGAAGTGCGAGCCTCGCCTTGCCACACTCAGGAACCAAAGTTATGTTTATATTATTAATTACATGTGTGTGTGTGTGTGTGTGTGTGTGTGTGTGTGTGTGTGTGTGTGTGTATGTGTATGTGTATGTGTGTGTGTGTGTGTGTGTGTGTGTGTGTGTGTGTGTGTGTTTATGTGTTTGTTTGTTTGTTTGTTTAATGAGTCTGAAACACAGGCAAGTTAAACGCATCGCTTCCCATATCGAAAAGACTATTGATGTAATAAACACACACACACACACACACACACACACACACACACACACACACACACACACACACACACACACACACACACACACACACACGCACATACACATTAATTGGTATATAGCGTGACAACAGAACTATTATAAACGTGACTGCAGTGAAAGCTTCGTACTTAAACCTCGCAGGATAGGTTGGGTGAAACGAGGCTCTCCTCCTCTTCTCTCCTCCTTTCCCTTGGTTATTGAAGAGCTTTGGAATGCAGCAGCCGTCCGTACGTCCGCCCTCAATGAAAGGCAGATGCCCACTAGACTATATAACCTAGTGAGCGTAAAGAAAGCATAGGAAGTGTAATATCCGGAGGCAGTACTTACTTTAGACTACTTTCCGCTATAGGAAGGAAATAGCTGAACTGAAACTTGTATCTATATTGTTCTCTACCACGCAAGTGTATTTTTTTCTTCTTCATATAAGTAAGTAAATATTGAGACTCTACGTTAAAGAAATATCATGATATCATATTCTTGCTTAGACATTTATAAAGATGTTATATAAATGCAACTATATCTATATTGTTCTCTACCACGCAAGTTAATCTTTTTATATATCAGTAAATATCGAGATTCTACGTTAAAGAAATACCATGAAAACATATTCTTACTTAGAAATTTACAAAGATGTTATATAATTACATGTCATTAGTGGATATAAATAATAAGTTAATCTTTATACTTCTTTAATAAAAATATATCTTTTTGGGACACATACCATTATTGGGATGTTTAGTGCAAGAAAGGAGAAGAATACAAAAAGAAAACCAAGGAATACAAAGGAACACAAACAGCAACAGTCTCTAGGGTTCCTGTGAAGGGTGTTTGATATAACTATAATAATACTCCACTACTTGAATTAGAACACCTTGAGCGAACCCTTGCAATCTTACCACCTTTACTTATACTCTCCTGTCAGACCAGTTCAAAACCAAACACAAAACAAATAACAATCTGATTTAAACCTCACTACACCTGTTTTAGAAGCATCCTTCGATCAAAGTGTTCAGTCAACTGTGTTCATAACTGATGTATTGGATGGAAAAAGTATGTACAGAATGGATACATTTATTAAAGGTGATGTGATCCTGTTATATCACATCTGGCGGTACAGTCACATACGTATATACATACATTCATACATACATACATATATACATACATACATAGTTGGAGTCTTGGAACCACTGTGGAATCACCCAAAAAAGCATTGTTTGTAAAGGGCTGTTTGTCAAATACTCATTTATAAAAGATAAATTATAGTTATTGATAAACATGATAAATAAAGTGTATAAGTGTAAGTGAATAATGAAAACACACACACACACACACACACACACACACACACACACACACACACACACACACACACACACACACACACACACACACACACACACACACACACACACCTTTCCTTCTCGGTGACTTTGAGTGTGTTCTGTTCGTGATGGCGTGTGTGGGTTTACTTTCAAAGGCTCGTACCGCTGCCACTGAACAGAACCGCATGTGTGTAAAGATTGTAATGCTGGTGATGCCGTGAAATAGAGTTAGCGTATAGAAGAGAGTTATACAATTATGCACAGTGAAGGATTTGATAAAAATTACTACTAGTTTTCAAATACACATATAAGGATTCTTTTGAAATTACTATTTATTATAATCCACTTTGTCTTCATCTTAATGCTTCCCTCTCCATCTCCCACCTTTTTTTTTTTTTATAATCAATATGTTATTTATATTTTCTCTCAGAGTGTTGGTGTAAAAATTATTGATATCAAATTGTGTGATAAACAGAGCCACATTGTGTATATTTACAGTGAAACACAATTTAACTTGTGATGATTATTAATGACAAAACTGAGTGTTAGTCGCAGGACAGTTTGCAACATTTTACATCTGTTATAGCTATTTAAAGTTAAACTATTTACCAATATGTCAGTTAAAACGGATCAGCTATTTTCAGTCAGACGAATGTAGAATTAATAGCTTCCCAATCGTGCTTTGCTACAATACTTTCCGCTACGGTAATGTTTCTGAAATGCTTATAATATAATATTCTAAATCACTGAACCTTAACATTTTACTAAAACCACAATGAGTTTACTATTTCCATTCTTATTAAACTAGAAATTTCCAAGTCATTGTACTTAAGCTAGTCGTCCATTCATACTACTTTCTTTTGCTTATTGAATATATATATATATATATATATATATATATATATATATATATATATATATATATATATATATATATATATCCTAAGCAAAGCGTCTTATATAGGAAATAAAAAAAGCAAATTGTACTGGTATTGTTTACATGTTTATTGATTCAAGTGAAGGTGACAAAAGATTCCTATTTATAATTCATTGCATCTCGTTTTTCACTCACATTATTTGTTACTAAGAATAAGAATAACAGATTCGTGGACATTAATCGAAGTTATTGATTGTTGATGTAAAGTTGAAATTGCGTTATCAGGACATGACTAGTTACGCTAATCAATGTTTATTTTATTTATTAATTTATTTTGTTTAGTTATTGACGTTCATGATTTGATATGCATTGTTTATGTAGGTGTCAAGTCAATGAAAATGTAGTAGTAAAATATTTTATATTTGAAAACTCATAAATAGTCGATTAAAAGGATAAATAGAAAAATGAAATCATGTCTGCTCATATAAATTTTGTTTCATTCACGTTGACAAGCAAACAAAGAGAAGAAAAAAATAATAAAGACTTATTATTCTAACTGTCCTGTACTGAAAAAAAAAATCTACATAATCACCAGGAAATTAAGTACACATTTGCTACATTTTCATTTAACTTAACCATGAAAAACTTTAGCAAAACATTCTACTGAGTACTTTCAATTATTTTCACTTTGCTTTCCATCCTCTGCATCAGTGAATCCTTCGGTAAGTCCAGGGATGCTGCTGCTCTTCGTTGGGGTAAACAAGTTAATGTCATCAGCCCACAAATCACAGCTGGAGGACAGATGAAGTAGGTTTGCGGTCCGTTCTAACTTGTCGGGTGATGATATACGATGACAGGCGCGATCATGATGTAACTGTATGGCAGGAAGGTCGTCTTTTAGCTGCTCTTATTGACGGTTTATGTGATTTTACGCTCAAAAGGAAGAGAAAAATGTCCTTGAGTATGATACGACCTCTCGAAAAAAAATGGTTAGGTCTTCTTATGATAACCTTTTGATTTTTTTTTTATCAGCGAAGAAAAACTAGTATGACGCTATTTAATCAATTGAATACTTCCCTCAGATTCATACACATACACCCACGTCTCGTCTCGTTGCTGGTTACCATTGATTTCCTTTCTATAAATACCTCAATCATATCGTAAAATATATTCAGCACTAATTTTAGGGTTTTTTACTGTGCTGCTAACTCTTAGAACTCACTTAGTATAGAGTTTATGAAATCCTAATTGACCATTGCATATGATAATAACTCGTTTCGTGTTAAAAGTAGTCATCAATAATTGCAGTTAGTTGACCACCCACCTACTCACTCTTCAAAATATCCACATTTTCATACTCACTTACTCACTCCTTAATATATCCACATTTTCATTTTCTCTTTCATTGAAGTTCTTTGCATTAGAGTCACGCACGCAATGTTGATGTCGATTCTGAACTCACTGTTGATATGTTTCAGTCGATTATAGATTACGATGTGAACAGCTGAGCAATGAAAAAACCAGGTTACCGATCTGTGCCTCATCCTCTCATCCTTGTTCCTACGACCTACTTCAAGGCGTATAAACACTTTGTAGTCTATGAAAGTTAAAACATGGTAGCTAGATATATAGTCATTACTTTTTTTCTCCCTCGGTTATCTGCTTTATTTTCTGTATCGATGGTTTCTTGCATGTCTTTGCGGCTGGTATTTCTCTTTGATGCATTTGCTGAAATTTTTGTAAGTATTTGATAACTAGCTAGTGGGATGATAACAGTGCATTTTTTAGGCTCCTATTGCATTTAATCATACCAATGCATTTTTTACTACTATTCAGAAAACCTTTATGAATACGTGGCGAAGAATAATTGGTTAACTCGCTATCAATCTTCATTCTTACGTTTTGAAGAAAAAAAAATAGATTCATATACTATCGTCTTTGTGGTCTTTCTTCCCCTGATATCTGTGTGAAAGCCAAGAATACTTACTTCCTTTCATTGTCCTTCTGGTAATGTGCTATAATCCATTGATATAGAATAGTGGAACACCCTTATTGAAGAGTGCTATTTTTCAATAGAATTCTTCAAATCCTTTCACTGCCTTACTTCTGCATTCTATAGCTTTACCAGTGCGATTATTCAATATTATCTGTTATTTGTCTAGTTCTCTCTTTATATTCTTTCTTCCCCCATTATTGATTTGCTATATATATCAATCATCTTTTTTTTCTTTTTCAATATTATCTGCTATTTGCTTATTCCTCTCTCCACATCCTCTCTTTCTCCATCATTGATTTGCTTTACATATCAGTCGTCTATGCACGCCGCGACATCTCAGTGACGGGTCTGCTTCGCGGTACGATATGTTGGGCAAACACTGCTGCATCCCTAACACTATTCATACTGAACTCAGACACACTTGCTTTCCTGGCAACACTAAATCAGCTAATCGGAAAGTGTCTGTTGTTTATAGGAAGAAAGATGTGATGGAAGAATGCCTGTGTGTATGTTAGTATTGAATGCTGATATAAAGTATTAGATTGTGATTTGTTTATAATAACTTAACGAAATGTGATGATATAAAGGTAAATAAGGATGATGCAAATATACGATGTTTAGTTAAGTATTATACAACATGATATTGATAGTGTTTGATAAAATAAGTTATATGAATGTTATAAAAAGGATGAATTAGGAAGATAATAAAGAGGACATCTGATATTGAGTAAAATCTTAGGTTTGGTTAGACGATCAATGATGTAATAGATGGAATAAAAAAAAATAATACTGATGTAATTTATATCATCATTATTGGGTTATAAGGGACTGGGAAAAAACAAATGAAGGAAATTAAGATGCAAATATGAACGAAACCTTTTAAAACATAATGAAAATAACTTAACCAGTACTTAAATTAAACAAATGAACAACCACTAAACTAAATAATAACATCTGAACATATAGAGAAAACAACACAAAAATATAATAAAAAATCTGGACAATAGGTAAAAAAACCTCAAAAAAACAAAAAATATATTATAACAAAATCCTTCCATTCCTTTTATATCGTTAAGTGGCGTTGGTTGTTCATATTTACTGAGTGATAACACTAATATGACCCAGGTCGAGGAGGAGGAGGAGGAGGAGGAGGAGGAGGAGGAGGAGGAGGAGGAGGAGGAGGTAGTGGTGGTTCAAGTATGACTATGTGACTTATCAGAGTGAGGACGCGGTCACCACTCTCTCGTCTTTGCCCTCTTCCCCTTGGAGTGGCCTCTTCTCGCCTCTCTCCTGCTCACTTCTCGCCTCTTCCTCGTTGGCTTCCATTACATCGAGGTCAGAAATCCTTTGAATAGAAGATTGTTCCTCTAAACGTAATTACTGTTTCAAAAGATTTTAGTTATTTGTGATTTTGAGACACCCCTTACGTTGTGTTTCGAGAAGTAAGTGATTGATGTATGTTTGATTAGAATTACTTGATAAACTATTTTCCTATCCCTTATATGAACGCATGGTACAATGAAAACCTTCCTCCCTTCCTCTCTCTTTATCTCTCTCTCCCCACTTTGGCTGCGAAAGAAATATTGCCAAAGCTACTTTCCTCAACCGTTCCTTGTCTAAGCGATTACTCTCACACACAAGGGAAATTCCGCCTTAATATTGAACCTCCCTCCCTCCGCCTTTTAAGTCACTCGGTATCTTTTCTGCATCGCGTTTCACGGTAAGATATTCATTAATTTATGATCATATTTCTAGTTAACGCACTGTCCCTGAGGATACATACTCCTATTTCGTCTATATGCTGATCCTTTTCATATCAAATTTTGCTACGTTTTCTTTGGATTCTTGTAAGTGCAACACATGTTCTACTTAATACTATTTTTTAATATATAGTTTTTATTCTTTTGATGCGAATAATGATTTTTTTGAGACAAGTGAATGCAAGAAGACCAACTACTCATAGTTGTCTTACTCCCTTCTACTAGGAATACGAATATAAAAGTAAAATACAGTTAGGTTGATGCAAGTAGAGTGTTGGGTAAGTAATGTTATAGGTACAGTAGTCCCTTCCCCTTACTCCCATTCCGTCCCTCGTCCCTATTCTGGCTCCATCCCAAACTTTTATACTGTTATGCAAACTGACTGCATATTTTCGCGCTAAAAGATACACGGTGAATGGTTGCGTTTTATCCTGCAGTACTACCAACGCAGCGCTTCTCCCTTATATACCCTGGAGTAACACACGAAAAAAAGGAAAATCTCAAACTAGACCTACCGTTTGAAGCTCCTAAATGGTTTGTGAAGGGAAGAGAAGGATATTCATTCTTAAAGCAAAGTTGGATTGTAATCTGTCTCTGTGTAACGTTAATCGCTGTTCCCATTGACTTTGCAGACATCCCCGCGTCTTCCTGTCCTTCCTCGACGTGTTTGATTGATTACTATTGATCATCTGCGGCTCCATCCTGTCCCTGCATTGTGACTCTCCGTACCACTGTCTGTCTTCCTGGATGAGTGGGAAGCTGAAGGAAAAGTGTTGAATGTAATAAATGCGTCATTGGGGATTAGAAAATGATTAATTCCTGTTACGTAAGAATTATTTTTACTTGATGTCGTCCCATTTGAAAAGTTTCATATCTTTTTTATTAGATAATTATTAGTGTATTAATAAATCCATTTGCTGCATATCTCCACGAATTCAACCATTAGCTTTATAACATTTTTTCAACTAAGTATTTATTTTCCGCAATGTTTACCGATGGAACACAATAACAAAGGCTTATGTATCGAACGAAAATATAAACAGAAAAAAAAACACAACATTATTTTCCGATGTTTAATTAATGTTGAGACTCATTTGTTCAGTTTATAGTAATTGTTGTTTTTTCTTTTTTGGGATAATCAGCGACAAAATCCACGTGGAAAGTAAGGGGATTATACTTTGCAATCTAAGGCTCAGCAGAGATTGAACAGCAAATACTCTTGACAACCATACTTCTGATACCAACAACCGGAACATTTTATTTTTGGTATAACTTTAATGATCATATTTTCCCAGCATTCTATTTGAACTAATACACTTAAGTCGCATCCACTGTAACATAAAAGTACTAACTATAGATAATCAAAACAAAAGAACATAGTCGTTTTCATTAAAGTGTTTTTTAATGCCATACTTACGCGCCCGATCGGATTTCCAAGTTGAGTTTGTCCTTTTTTTTCGCCAAATGAGCATCGTTGCAAGTCCTTAGAATGCAGATGTAACCGTAGGGAGAATTATCATACACATTACTTTTTTACCATAAACTATTCCGATGTTTTAATGATTACAGCGGTGCATCAGATGAAAAGGAAAAGATCCAAGTGGAGAATAATAATAGTTACTTACATTTTTTTTCATATGAGGTATTACTATAAAAAGAAAAAAGATTAAGCGAAGAAATATTCGTTTTTTTAAATATTTTTTCGTCAGATGTTGTTACTACTTCTACTACTACTACTACTACTACTACTACTACTACTACTACTACTACTACTACTATTACTATTACTATTACTATTACTATTACTATTACTACTGCTACTACTACTACTACTACTACTACTACTACTACTACTACTACTAACACGGTACATTATTCAGCCTCCCTCCATGCCCACGCCGGCGAATGAAAGGATTCACTGCTAATAGAAAAATGCAAATAAGAAAAATTCAATATAGGGTCGTCAGCCAGTCTCTCTAACTTGATGGTCCAGGATTTAGAGTGGAAGCTTGTGTAAGGAAGGACGCCTCCACACCTACCCTACCTTACAACACACACACACACATACACACACACACACACACACACACACACACACACACACACACACACACACACACACACACACACACACACACACACACACACACACACACACACACACACACACACACACACACACACACACACACACACACACACACACATACATACACGCACACACACGTAATTGTAATAGTTCTCTCAAGGACTTGTTGGTAATTAATAGTGTGTCAAAGGCTGCTTCCTGCTGGCAATAACAATGACTTTTATTTCGTGTACATTTCTTTCCAACTGTGTGTGTGTGTGTGTGTGTGTGTGTGTGTGTGTGTGTGTGTGTGTGTGTGTGTGTGTGTGTGTGTGTGTGTGTGTGTGTGTGTCCATATATTTTTGTAAGTCGAAAACTGTGGTGGTATTTCATCAGTTAGCCAAGTATTCCACGTCCCTGCCAGCTAGTCACTCACTGTGTTTAAGCTGCTAACCATTGCATGAAGTTAAAAGGCCACACCCACCCACACATCCACCCAAGGAATATGTCAAACCACCCACTAACCCAACCACCAACCCACCAACTCACCAGTCAGTCAACCAGTCAGTCAGTCAGGATAGAAATACACCATCACTGCCACTGCCTCGCCCTCAATCAATAGCGCCACGCCTTCTCTCCGTTGCACAAAGACTTACCGTATAATTGAGCAAGTGTTTAAGTGAAAGCCTTGAAGTTTTACGATCTGTTCATTTATGTATCGTTTTCCTCTCAATTCTTTTTTTATGATCTAAACACATATATAATTTTCCCCTAACTCTCTTTTTATGATCTATACACTTATATATCGTCTTTCTCCATTCTTTTATGATCTAAACACTTGTAAATCATCGTCTTTCTCCCCAATTTTTTAACGTTCTATACACTTATATGTCGTCTTATCGCTCCCTCCTAATCCTTTTTCTACTAATACTACTGCATTGTTCCTCTTCTTCTTACTCTTACTCATCACATCACCCACAGTCCGTCCCTCTGTCTGTCTGTCTGTCTGTCTGTCTGTCTGTCTGTTTTTCTGTATGTACACACACTCTCCTCCACTTTAGTCTCCCCTCAAATGGTAGACGATAAAACTCTTAACTATTTTTGGGGTGCATTTTTTGTGTGTATCTTGTGTGTTTGTTAATTTGTTTGGTTATTTTTTTTTTATTCCTTTCTTTGTTTGCTGACTTACTCCCTAATAGTGTTTGGTAAAATGTAAGACTTGTGTTTGCTATTGTGTGTATTGGTTTGACGAAATGAACGTGTTATTTTCTTTTTTATAAATATTGCCTTAACTTTCATAGCATTATAGTCTAGTAAAAAATTTCGTGCAAGTGGATAATTCCTCGTATTTCTAAAACTTAAATACTAATGCAGTCTATGTATATGATATAGTTAATAATATTCCACTTTTAATATTAAGTAACAAAACGTTGAGTAGCAATGTGTGGATTGGATGAGAATACGAACATAAGAAAATCAAGAGGCTGCCTAAGGCCAGTTGACCTACACAAGGCAGCTCCTGTACACCTAACACTTACCATCTATTTTCTTCATCCATTGAAATGTCTAACCTTTTCTTAAAACATGCTTGCTCAGTTTGTTCCACTCCTCTACTACCACATAAGAACAAAGGAAAATAGGTAGGCTACAAATAGCTAGATGACCTACACAAGGCAGCTTCTGTACACCTAACCTGGAATCCGTTGCTTCAGTATGGTAATTGGTTTGCTGCATTAAACATAGTTGGCGTAAAAGCTCAAGGATTCCTCTCTCAGTACTAGTGAGAGTTGTCGTTACACACTATACACCTCGCTGCTCCTATCTCTCTCTTCTCCCTGCTGTGTCTTCCTTGCTACTGTGTCTCCGTTTATCCATGAGGCTTACTTAATGAGTATTGTATAGGCAAAAAATACATTGTGATATAGTAGAATAATAAGATTTGTTACGTAAATGGGAATAATATACGATATATTTTTATAGATCAAATATAAGTTGTATACATGTATGAATGTGATATAGTTGGGGTTACTGAATTATGTTGTAATATATAAGGTTATAGTTTGCTTAGTTGTGAAAAAATAGCTAAAGAGATGGAGGTAAGGTTGTTTCTTTTTATATTAAGGTTTTTACACACTTACAAAATATGTTGTGTGTGTGTGTGTGTTTGTGTGTGTGTGTGTGTGTGTGTGTGTGTGTGTGTGTGTGTGTGTGTGTGTGTGTGTGTGTGTGTGTGTGTGTGTGTGTGTGCGTGTCTGTGTCTGTGTCTGTGTGTGTGTGTGTGTGTGTGTGTGTGTGTGTGTGTGTGTGTGTGTGTGTACGAGATTGATACAAAAGTTGATAAAGAGTATTTACGTGTTTAAATACTGTATTTTATGTGTAAAAAAAAAATTGAATGAAAATCAAAATTATATCCATAGTGCTTTCGCAGTTTATTGATTTATTTACTTTTTTTTTTTTTACCGTGTGATGTACAGTAGACAAACACATCTACCTTTTCATAATAAATTAGAGTTACGTGTTGCAACATTCAATTATTCACACAAAATTTCCTTCTTTCCTGACAAATTTTTTTTATTATCGTATTAATTTACTAATATCACATTGAAAAAAAAATACCTAGGATGAGATTCCAAAAAATTCTCCTTTGAGTGTCCTTTGTTTTAGGGGAACTGCACCAGATTTTCTTTTTGTTCTCTCTCTTTTTCTCTTTTGCAAACATTTACTTGAGTGCGGTCCTGGATACAAATGTTGGAGGATCAGTTCAAGGCATTTTCCCTTAAGCCTCTGGAAGCACAGCTGGAAGCACAGCTGGAAACACTGGAATGCATCGCTACTTCACAAACTTTCTCTCTCTCTCTTTTTTTTTTAAATTTATATAGTAATTCATATTTTTATTTTTATTTTTTATTTAGGTAAAGTTAGCTCGTTGTTGGTAAGATGCTTAGCAGTACGTGCATACACACACACACACACACACACACACACACACACACACACACACACACACACACACATACACACACACATACACACACACACACACACACACACACACACACACACACACACACACACACACACACACACACACACACACACACACACACAGCCTACCTACCTCGCTTCCTGTTTGATCTGTGTAAAAAGCCATAAATGAATTTCGTTCTTTTTTAAACCTTCCTTGCTCCACATTCAACACCTCGTATTTTATCTTGTTGCTACATTTTTTTGTATATATAATTATTATTATTATTATTATTATTATTATTATTATTATTATTATTATTATTATTATTATTATCATCATTATCATTATTATCATTATTATCATTAAACAGGGATCATATAGTTCATAGTTAATACAAGCATTCATTCCTTATTTCTTTTCCCACATCAAACACATATTATTTTTACTGTGTGTGTGTGTGTGTGTGTGTGTGTGTGTGTGTGTGTGTGTGTGTGTGTGTGTGTGTGTGTGTGTGTCTGTGTGTCTGTGTGTGGTGTGTGTGGTGTGTGTGTGTGTGTGTGTGTGTGCGAATATGAAAAAGAAAAACATTACATTTTCTTTATAACACATGGACTTCTATTCTGGCACTGATAACAACAACGAAAAAAAAATACATCTATACATTTTTCTTTGGTTCTGTTGTTCCTTGTCTTGATGAAAGCAGAGACAAGAAAAGAGGCGGCTTCACTATGCCTTCACTGAGGCTGCAGCTCATCGGACGAAAATGTCACTCCTGGCTTGAGCTCTTTTCAGGGGAGACTGTAACAAACTGTATCTGTCCATCGGTACTACTAACACACCCTTGCATCAGTCAGCCCACCTGGTGCCTGCCATCACCTCTGCTCTCATGTGTGTCTTTGATCTGCTTGTATCCATTCATCGTAGACTCTGTTATTTGCATTCTTTTCTTGTGTGTGTGTGTGTGTGTGTGTGTGTGTGTGTGTGTGTGTGTGTGTGTGTGTGTGTGTGTGTGTGTGTGTGTGTGTGTGTGTGCGTGTGTGTGTGTGTGCGTGTGAATTTCAAAAAGGTAAGTTACAGGCAGGCAGTAACGTAACATGTTGACACCCGATCGAAAAATCTTCATCCAATAGCAAGTCAAATTTAGTAAGATGTGTTTACCTCCCAGCCTTCAACAACCACATTCCCGCTCGATCTGTTGTTGCCGCTGCTACTATTACTACTACTACTAGTACTACTACTATTATTACTATTACTTCTGATAGCATAGTAGTAGTAGTAGCAGCAGTACAACCTCAACTTCTATTACTGTTTTGTCTGTTTTCTGTGTTGTCGAGGTCGTGTGGAGCTCTGAGGTAATTTCACACTGCCAGTCTCTCTCTCTCTCTCTCTCTCTCTCTCTCTCTCTCTCTCTCTCTCTCTCTCTCTCTCTCTCTCTCTCTCTCTCTCTCTCTCTCGCTCTCGCTCTCGCTCTCGCTCTCTCTCTCTCTCTCTCTCTCTCTCTCTCTCTCTCTCTCTCTCTCTCTCTCTCTCTCTCTCTCTCTCTCTCTCTCTCTCTCTCTCTCTCTCTCTCTCTCTCTCTCTCTCTCTCTCTCTCTCTCTCTCTCTCTCTCTCTCTCTCTCTCTCTCTCTCTCTCTCTCTCTCTCTCGCACTTTTCTTTTTTAGGAATACGTGGAAAAATATTTCAATGTAAAGAATGTAATGTAAAAAATCATGTAACATATTTTTTTTTCCACTCGTATGTAGAATGCATCGCAGAATAGTTTTATTTATTTTTAGTTTCAGGCACTGAAGCTCGACCACTTTGTATTAAATAAATAAATAAATAAATAAATGTATATATACTGCCTCCTCCTCCTCCTCTTCTTCTTTCTCCTCCTGCTGCTACTGCTAACTATAATAATAATAATGATAATAATAATGATAATAATAATGATAATAATTATTTTACTACTACTACTACTACTACTACTACTACTACTACTACTACTACTACTACTACTACTACCACCACTACCACTACCACTACTACTACTACTACTACTACTACTACTACTACTACTACTACTCTGCTTCCTCCTAGTGTACCTTCCCAGTATGCTTCCACCGGTCTAGTTAGGTTCCCCCGATCATTGCAATGCGCCACCCACTTCACCGCGACAGAATAAAAGTTATGTTCTATTGAAGACGGTTTTCTTTACGATCTCAGGTAAAGTTGGAAAGAAAAATATCAAGAAAAAATAGAGTTGGGGGAACTGTGAAGAAAATTATAGAAAGAAAAAGAAACATTTCGCTTGGATAAAAATGTATTAAGTGTTTTAATTAATGGAGTTTCTTTACCTTAATTTAATGTACTGTAAATTAATGACCATTTCACGAACAACGACACGGTAAATTGTACATACATAGATACATACATATATATACAAGACCTTCGGATCATCAGGCAAGGAAAATGTAATGTATTTAGAGCAATAATGTAAAAAGTTTGGGGGTCATGCTGACATAAAAATTCACACCATTAAAAATATACATATAAATACGAATTCGAACATTACTGGTGTGTGTGTGTGTGTGTGCGTGTGTGTGTGTGTGCGTGCGTGTGTGCGTGTGTGCGTGTGTGCGTGTGTGTGTGTGTGTGTGTGTGTGTGTGTGTGTGTGTGTGTGTGTGTGTGTGTGTGTGTGTGTGTGTGTGTGTGTATGTATGTGCGTGTGTGCGTGCGCGCGTCTACTGATGTTGATATATTACTCTTTCCTTAACAAGAAGGTAAAATATCTCTGGAAATGTCAACACTATGACCAATAATCCATGTAAGTATTGTACACACACACACACACACACACAACACACACACACACACACACACACACACACACACACACACACACACACACACACACACACACACACACGCTCGCCTCACAAGCGAGAGGTCGCAGGCTCGATCCCCGCGCCGGGTAGAAGACATATGGACCAAGTCTCTTATAAGTGTGTGGTCCCTGTTCACCAAACAGTAATGAGGTACCTCATTACTGTTGTGTGTGTGTGTGTGTGTGTGTGTGTGTGTGTGTGTGTGTGTGTGTGTGTGTGTGTGTGTGTGTGTGTGTGTGTTTGTCACCAAATGATGTCACTCAAACCGACACCTACAAGAAGGGAGACTTCATCTGCCTTAGGTATGATGAGGTGAGGGATCTGACAGCAGCAAACATGTTCTAGGTGTGTAAAGACATCACCGACCAGGTACTACTCCCCTTCGATAGTAATCATCTCCGGTACTGGACAGTCAATATTTCACTGATTTTGGATGCGAGGACGAAGGGCATAAATCACCGGGAAAGCAAATATGAACTATGAGGCCACAGTTTAGGAGGGTGGTGGAGGGTGGGCCAGGAGTGACGTGGATAGGAAGGCCAGGGGAGATTTATGTTGATAACGCAGTAGGGTGTTGAGTGCGGTTTTATATTATCATTATTATCATAATTATCATTACTATTATTATTATTATTATTATTAT
>JAXIVD010008293.1:5000-7500 GCA_036785275.1 Cancer borealis | reverse complement strand
TAAATAATAAATAATGCCAAATCAGCGCGAATTTCTGTCTCACGTTATACTTTAACATTTATTAGTCTGCTGCTGTAATACCTTGAACGAATTGGGTTATACTAGAGTACGTGAACGCCAGCACAGCAACAGCAGCTGCAGCAGTATCGGCATGAGACAGCATCGGATAGTGTTGGCTGCGTCCAGCATCCCAGCACCGATACCTTGCAAGTGAAACAGAGAAGACAACCTTATTCAGGGGCGAGAGTCACCTCCCTGAGGGTCACACGAGACAAGCGAAGCGAAGAGGCAAAACGAACGCAGCAGACTGTTAATGCAGCAACTCCCGGCGTCCCTGAACGGCGGCCGGCCAGGCGAGGTTGGTATGCCCGGTGACGCGCGAGAGGCAGGGACGAGGGTTATGGCTGTGCAGGACATATTGCTTCCACCAGGGAAGGAAAAAGGCTCCATGGAGGATAGAGGGATAGAAGGAGGGTGAAAGGAAAAAGGAAATACCTTGTCCCGAACCTCGTTGCTCTGAGTGAGGAGAGAATGTGTCCAAAGCGAAACTTATCTGATGGGGTCGTTATGTGAGCGACATTTTTCTCCAAAGAAATAATACGAGAATATGGACATGAATAATAACACTGATAAAGATACGCTAACGATACATGCATACTAACGTTGTACGCAGCCAGTGAGGGGACCAAGGAACGTTACGTAGCCAGGGTTGACTGGCATCTTCAGCGGCAGCAGGTGACTGGCATCTCTGTTTGTAAGTGATGTCGGCCAGAACGCCCCCCACCCCCCACCCCCCACCTCTCGCTCTTCACCCACATCACAGCTGGACAGACGACGCTAAGTAGCTGCCATTAGGCGAGAGAGGAACCAGATCCTAACCTGCTGCTATCAGGCATGCGTGGTCCGGACACAGGTCATCTGCCACCACCAACACATGCACAGTACCAGGCCATACCCTTCAGTACCTGCCCCTCTCCAGTGTTTACCCCTCCAAGCTCCTCCCTTG
The DNA here is from genome assembly GCA_036785275.1 of Cancer borealis. Classification (NCBI taxonomy): domain Eukaryota; kingdom Metazoa; phylum Arthropoda; class Malacostraca; order Decapoda; family Cancridae; genus Cancer; species Cancer borealis. The sequence goes on along the minus strand of JAXIVD010008293.1, from coordinate 6,494 downwards.
CCCCGCCCCTCCCCATCCCTGCACTGACTATCAATGGGAAGGCGTTTAGGGCCAACGAGTTATAGGCACGCAACGAGTATGACAGATTAGAGATACCGTAGTTAGATGTGATGAGAATGTTAAGTGTGCTGGTCCTTAAGTGGACAAGTCTTGGCTTGCTACGTCCTCCCAGACAGTATGATGCACTGCGTGTGTGAAGAGGCCGCTCAAGGAGGAAGCTGCGCACTGGTATTGATACAAGACCAGTGGCTGTAATAAAAATAAATTAATGTATGCGATGAAAATTAATCCATAAAGAGAACAGGTGGTTCGGTAATAAATAGCAATTATTAAGACCCTAACACCAGATCGCTATCACACGCGACCAACGCAGCGTAAAAGCATATCATCATCAGCAGCAGCGGGAGGAGACACGCCCCGCCGACCTCCACTCCCTTTTTATAGACAATGAGCCAGATAATACCCAACCACGCACCGACAACAGGTATGGTTCAATCAACAGGACAGGTAAGCCAGGTAAGCCCAACTGATGGCAGGCGAGGAGCGGGGTGAGCACCTGGCGTGGCGACGTGGCAAATCCTGGCTATTGCGTCACATAAGCCGGTGAACGAGGGAGTGGGTTTCATTACCTGACGAAGGCGAGACTGAAGGGGGAGGAAGGGGGAGTGTCACCAATTACCTGCAGAAGGAGGCTGGCCACCCATCACCTGCGTGGTGTAGCGGCGCCAATTAGAAGATGGCTGGGTAAGGGGGAATTAGCTCAGCCCGAGAGGAAGGGAGAAGGGTGAAGCAAGTGTGAGTATACAAGGAAATTGGCGCCTGAATGATCTCACAAACCAAGGTGTAAAACAGTTTGCCTCATATTCTGCAAACACTAACACAGGGAAGGAAGGGTGGAAGCCGCACACAGAGGGATAAACAAGATAGATAGAAAACTGAAACCTAACAATATTACAGTGGAAGAAAGAAAAAATAACCTACATACAGTTCAAATAAAATAAAACCATTGACTACAGTATTGGATTAACGATGAATTAGTGAAAGGCCAGAGAAAAGAGGTTAAACATTGAATAATTGCGTAAAGGGTCGTAAGCCAGACAAACGACACGCACTGCCATCAGAAGGGGACGCCCGTGGCAGCTTTAATGGCACTAATCCAGGCTAATACTCCCACGAGACGCCTGCACAATACCACCATGATGAGGCCCCTCGAAGAGCCTTCATATTAATTCCTGCAATGTCGGGGAGGCGTGTTAGGCAGTAGCGTGCGCGGCTCCTCGGTGTGGGTAGGCGTGGAAGGGGTCATGTCACTGTCACGTCTAAGCACCACCAGGCAGTCTAGACCTCACACACTTCTCTATACACCCGCTTACTCACCCAGATCATCCCGCGTACCTCTCCACCCTCACGCCACGGACATGCAGAGGACGTGTACTACTACCGCAATGATGAAGCAAAGAAGGACAAGAGGAGAGGGAAGGAGGATAAGGTAGA
>JAXIVD010008293.1:0-2500 GCA_036785275.1 Cancer borealis | reverse complement strand
TGTTTATGTGTGTGGCTGTTTGCGTGTCTGTTTCTACCTGTGCCTGTACCTGTCAGCCCATCTTTACCTGTCTGCTCTGCTCACCTTCCCCACACCTTGCCACAAAAACACTCGACCCGACATGACCCCGCGCAAGAACGCATGTAATTGTGATTTATTTAAATTACTACCTGGGGGTGCCTGCAATCTAGGCAGACACTCGAGAACACCACAAGAAAGAAAATATTAATATCTTTATTTTTTCCAGTCACACGCTGATCCACGTTATTAAGCTGCATTCCCATTACGTTTTTTCCGCTGCTCTACCGCAGAAGAACCTCAGTGGATACCTTTATAATCTTGTCTTGAAAGTAGGGAGATCAGCGGAAGGGAGGAGGGAGTGATGGGTGGAAGGGGAACAGGCAGGTGACGGAGCGAAGGGTACATCACTGCGGCTAATACCACACCACCTGTCCCGCCGTCGTGTCTCCCCCGCGCACCACCATCACCGCGTCCAACTTTTCCCCGCCTGACACCTGCCACTTATTGCCTTAAAGTGCTATACTAAAATCCTGCGTCTTGGTAGCGCTTGCACATTATCTTTCATTTGTCAAGGTTTGTAATTCTTCCCGCCCACGAAACCATGTTCAAATTTCCTTTAAATAAATGTACGAAAACGACAAACTATAGAAAAAAAAAGATAGGGATATGGAAAAAACATGTTAGTGCTACGTGTTAGAGCGGCAGGGTGTGGTCCTGACATGGCACACTGTGGCTCCCGCGTCATTACACTGGCAAAAATTTAAGACAGTTTTTGGCGCAGTATTTATGGTTAATAACGTCGCTTTACAGTCCGGGGGTTTTATGGTTAATTCAAGTTTAATTGGAGTATTTTCGAGGAAGTAAATTAAGCGGAGCATGGGACGGGCGCGGCGGAAGAGGATAAACATACCTCAGGGTGCCTCTGTATCTCACGCTGGCCAAAAATTGGGTACTTTTACTAACAGCTGGGACAGGGGGAAGGGAAGGTTGGGGGAGGAAACATGGAGGTGGGTATGCTGGGAGGAAAGAGTAACGGTTGTATGGAAAAGAGGAAAGGAGGATGAGGCACCTACGGGAACAGCGGCTCAGGAAGTAATGTGGAAGGGAGAAGGAGGAGGAAGAGGGAGAGGGAGAGAGGAAGGGAGAAAGGGAGAGAGGAAGGGAGAGAGAGGTAACCGTGGGGAAGTGAGGACGGTAAAATTAACAGGGCAAGAATGAGAATAGTTAGAATTAGAGAGAGGTAGAGAGAAGAGAGAACAGGACGGGGAACAAGAGAAGCGAACTAATGAAAATGTTATGTGAAGAAACACTGACAAGACGAAGAATTCCCTGAAGGCGAGCGAAGCGGAGACACACCCGGGCGTCGCCACACACACACACGCACACGCACACACACACGCACACACACACACACACACACACACACACACACACACACACACACACACACACACACACACACACACACACACACACTTTAAAATTTCCTGGAACTCATGAATTCTTATAAGGTGATAAAATGCAAGCAGTGTGGCGACTGTGTGTGTGTGTGTGTGTGTGTGTGTGTGTGTGTGTGTGTGTGTGTGTGTGGGTGTGGGTGTGTGGGTAGCAGTGAGCGAGACAAAGGAAAGGTAAAGGGCCACCCAGGTCACTCCGCTACCTGAGGTTAATCTAGGTAAGCCTTCGCCTGGCCCGGCGTGTGGGTACTTCAGGTACGGGAGGAACAAGGAATAACAGGACCTGCGCCACGTTATATTCACGTCCTTCGTGTAACAGCTGCTGCCATGACAACCCTTTTCCCCTACAAGTTAATTAAAGGATCTATGCCGGCTTTTTACGGCCTCCCACAAGCATTAGTGTCCCGTCCCTCCGAAGTAACATAGACTAGAGCCAGCCAGGACAACGTACTGAGAGAGAGAGAGAGAGAGAGAGAGAGAGAGAGAGAGAGAGAGAGAGAGAGAGAGAGAGAGAGAGAGAGAGAGAGAGAGAGAGAGAGGGGGGGAGAGACGAGAGAGAGAGAGAGAGAGAGAGAGAGAAGAGAGAGAGAGAGAGAGAGAGAGAGAGAGAGAGAGAGAGAGAGAGACGAGAGAGAGAGAGAGAGAGAGAGAGAGAGAGAGAGAGAGAGAGAGAGAGAGAGAGAGAGAGAGAGAGAGAGAGAGAGAGAGAGAGATATTACTCCTGATGGCGGTACACCCTAGGGGAGCTTCAGCACAATATAGCGAAAGGTAATATAACGCGGCCTTGCAGTGAAACAATCACAGTTAATTCAGTATGACCGCAGGGCTTCACTTCAGTTCCGTCGGCGAGGCCCAAACACCACTCTGCCGGCAGCTTGGTTCATGCTTACACGATACAATAAGGAAGTTAAAGTGTGCAATGGGGAAGGAAGTACTGATGGTGAAGAATAGGTAAATACAATACAAGGTGTAGGCAAAGGTGAAGAGTGTTTTGGGAAAAAATGCTAGGAAAAAATAAAATT